>JANHFT010002049.1:52275-74255 GCA_032467955.1 Pseudoxenodon macrops
TTACCAAGGCCTTATAAAGTGGTATTAACACTTCACGTGATCTTGATTCTATCCCTCTGTTGATGCAGCCTAGAACTGTGTTGGCTTTTTCCCCCCATGTTCCAGAAAGCCTTAAAGATCTGACTGTTCTCAAGTAGTTGGGATCGATGTTCAATAGGTTTATATGTATGAATGTTGCTGGCTGAATTCACCTTCAATTGAATTGAATTAAATTAAATTAAACAAATAAAAATATAAATGGCCGAAATAAGTTATAGGTTCATGATAAGGTAAAGGTTTCTTAGCAGGAGTCTCCAAGGAAAGAAAGGGGCTCCTTCCAAGGGAAGGTGGGGAAGAGGTTACTCTGAAAAAGTAAGAGGAATTTTTTTTTTAGAATAGCTACCAAAGGTATGAAGTCGTGAGGTAAACAAGATGTAGACTTGTGGACAAGGAATATGCAGATCCAGAAACTATTCATGCAGTAAGGCTTGATCCAGGGAGAGGAAGTTTAAAAGAAATGACTAAGAAAAATAAATTTAGCAAAGAAACCTTAAAAGCCAAAAGGAAGACTGAAATAAGAAGCATGAAGCAACACAGAGATATTACTTGAAGATAAGCAGAATAATAGCATTACAGAGTTGGAAGGGACCTTGGAGGTCTTCTAGTCAACCCCCTGCTCAAGCAGCAGACCCTACCATTTCACACAAATGGCTGTCCAATATCTTCTTTAAAACCTCCAGTGATGGAGCATCCACAATTTCTGAAGGCAAGCTGTTCCACTGGTTAATTGTTTGCACTGTCAGGGAATTTCTTAATTCTAGAATGTTTCTCTCCTTGATTAGGCTCTATCAATTGATTCTTATCTTGCCTACCGATGATTTGGAAAATAGATTGACCATCTCTTCTTTGTGGCAGCCCCTAAATATTGGAACACTGCTATTATGTCACCCCCATCCTTCTTTTCACTGGACTAGACATACCAATTCCTGCAACTGTTCTTCCTGTTTTTGCCTTTAGCTCACTAATCATCTTTGTTGTTCTTCTCTGCACTTTTTCCAGGGTCTCAAATCTTTTTTATAGTGTGATGACCAAAACTGGATGAAGTGTGGTCTTACAAAGGCATTGTAAAGTGATACTAACACTTCACGTGATCTTGATTCTATCCCTGTTAATGCATCTTAGGATTTCCTTGGCCTTTTTTGCAGCTGCAGCACACTGTTAGCTCATATTTAAGTGATTGTCCACTAGAACTCCAATATCCCTCTTGCAGTTACTGCTATTGAACCAGGTTTCACCTAATCTGTACATTCGGTTTTTCTTGCCTAAATTTAAAATGTTATTTTTCTCTCACTTGAATTTCATTTTTTAAGATAGGATCCAGTGTTCAAATCTGTTGAGATCCATTTGAATCTTGAGCCTATCTTCTGGGATATTGCCTATTCCCGTCAATTTGGTGTAATTTGCAAATCTGAGGAGGTCCCCTTTTATTCTCTCATCTAAATAATTTATGAAAATGTTGAAGAGTACTGGGCCTAAAACGGAACCACTGCTTACTTCCATCCATGTAGATATAGTGCCATTAAGGACTACGCATTGAATATGGTTTGTCAATTAGTTACATATTCATTTGGTAGTGATGTTGTCTGTCTCACATTTTTTAGCCTACCAAGGAGTAGGTTGTAGTCTACTATGTCAAATGCCTTATTAAAATCCAAATATATTATGTTCATTGCATTTTGCTGGTCCACTAATTTAGTCACTTTGTCAAAGAATGAATAAGATTTGTTTGGCATGATCTGTTTTTGATGAATCAATGTTGGCTTTTGGTTATAAATTTGCTTCCTTCTAGATATTCACAGATCTGTTACTTAATCATTCTTTTTCAGGATTTTCCCAATATTGATGTCAGGCTGATTGGTTTGTAGTTCCCTGGATCCAATTTCCCCCCTTTTTGAAGATGGGAAGCACATCATATCTTTTCCAGTCGTCTGGCAGTTTTCTGGTGCACCAGGATCTTTGAAAGATATAGTTCAGCAATGACTCAACTAGGGATGAGATTAACCTTTTCCCTTCAGGAAGAAGGTCAAGATTACAAATATTTTATTATAAAGGCTATTAAGTAACACTTCTGTGATCAGCTGATACTCCCTGGAGATCCCCAAGACATTTTATAGCTGCTGCACTGTTGGCTATTTCTTGTTTCTTACTGAGGACAAAAAGATACAGGATGGGGCAATGATGAAGCTTGATCATACAGGCCCTGAATTTAATGCGTGTGTGGTTCAGCCAGCTGTATTGCTTCTGCAATACACCCAATTGAAGCACCCAATTTAAAACATAGAGAACATAGAATAATAGAGTTGGAAGGGACCTCCGAAGTCTTCTAGTCCAACTCCCTGCTTGAGCAGGAGACCCTATATCATTTCAGACAAATAGTTGTCCCCTCTCTTTTGAAAAGCTCTAGTGATGGAGCACCTACAATTTCTGAAGGCAAGCTATTCCATTGGTTAATTGGTCTCACTTTTAGGAAATTTCTCCTTAGTTCTAGGTTGCTTCTCTCTTTGGTTAGTTTCCATTCACTATTTCTTGTTGTGCCTTTTTAGTGCTTTGGAAAATAGATTGACCCCCTCATTTTTGCAGGAGCCCCTCAAATATTGGAACAGTGCTATTTTATTGTGAGTTGGGGAGGTGTTTGGCAAAATTGATTACATTAATAAAAAGGACATGGTTGAATTTGCTTTTTAAATCCTGTCAGCACTTATCTAGATAGAAAGTGAAAGATCATTAAAAAATATCCAGTATTGTAGAGCTGGGGCAATTTTTGCACTGTCAGTTTGAAACAATCTCAAAATTTCCAATGGAAAGAGCATATAAAAGAGGCATGGATGACTTCTCAACTTTCAACTGATAATTAGAACTGCAGAAAAAGCAATTGCTACCAACTTGCCTTCCTTAAATAGATTAAAACAGATTAACAGAGTTAAGATCCCTCTCACAGTCACTACTATTAAGCCTGGTTTCACCCAGTTTATATGTATACTTTTGTTTTTTCTTACCTAAGTGTAGGACTTTACTTTTCTCTACATTGAATTTCATTTTGTTAGATACGGCCCAGTGTTCAAGTTTGCCAAGATCCATCTGGATCTTGAGCCTATCTTCTAGGGTGTTAGCTATTCCTGCCAGCTTAGTATCATCTGCAAATTTGGTTAGTTCCCCTTCTATTCACTCATCTAAGTCGTTTATGAAGATATTAAAAATTACTGGCCCTAAGACGGAACCTTGTGGCACCCTACTGTTTACTTCTTTCCATGTAGACTTAGATCCATTGAGAACTACTCATTGAGTATAGTTTGTTAGTCAGTTGTGAATTCATCTGGTGGTGAAGTTGTCTATCCCACTTTTTTCTAGCTTGCTAAGAAGTAGGTTGTGACTTCAAAAGTGCATTTTTGCCCTCAAATATATAATGCTCTGCATGAAAGTCTAATGCTTGTTCTGCTCATCTATATTAAATACTTAAGCCTTGCTATCAGCAATTGTAGTTTTAAAACCATCATAATATTATTAGTATCTTCTAAAGATAATTGTGGCAGAATAATTGTTGGCTTGATAAAAGTTCTTGCTTTTGTAAAGTAAAATTACTTCCTTTGTACATAGTCCTACAATATTAGGCCCTCCAGCCAATGGTGGACACTGGGCTATTTTAAACTATGTCTTTCACTTCTTAAGATTTTGTTTTCAAACATTAATAATGCAAGCAATAACAGTAGCATTAACATTAACAGCTTCTGGAAAAGCTGTTGAATTGCCAGCTACTACAGATTTTAACTGGATATTAAGGAAGCTGAAAACTATTTGGGGAAGTTTGAATTAAAATATATGATGCATTTTAATAATCTCGCAAAGAGGGACATAATATATTAATTTTGTATTTAAGCAAGTGCCACTAAAGTTGAGGGAAAATAATTGAAATCTCTAAGTTTTTTTTTTGTAATATCTCTAATATTAATTTGAGCACAATATCAGCTGGTTAATTTGATCCTTTGTTGAATTGGATTTCCAAATAAAAATTATAAGAAAATTATTCTGTGAAATGAATTATTAGTTTCAAGGTGCATGGATTTGTTTTATTGCTTTTGCTGCAACATAGCTATCTTGCTGGATTTTGTCATTCTTAAGCAAACATCAATAAGAAATAAGGATTTGAGTGGTTTAAAAAAAAGGAATATTATTATTTAGCACTTCATAAAGCATTTCCAGTTATATATTAATGACAGCGTATATGAAAGAAAAGATGATATGGATGAATGGGCAAGGTAAAGAGAAAGCCCTTTACAGATGAACATTGTAAATTCTACTTCTATTAAGATTGCATTAATTCTTAATGCAGCCATAAATTTATATCATCCCTTTCCTTTATGAACTTACTATTTAAAGAGTAGCTGAATGGTTCATGTTTTCAAACAATTTCTAAGAAAACATGACTTTTTCATGGTATTTCATTTAAAATGCACATTTCAAAGTATATCTGAACATCAAGAAATAATTTGCAAGACAAAAATGAAACAACAAGCAGGAGCAAACAATAACAACACTGAATTTGAATCCAAAACCATGACAAACTAGAAGACAACCTTTAATAAGAATAAGAAATGAAAGATTTAAAACCGTTAGTACAATGTTTCTAACATAAATGACATTTACAGACTCTCTCAACTGCATTGTAACTTATAAATAAAACTGATGTCAATCCTTATATAAGCATTATTATAAAGTCTAATTCAACTGGCTGGGCTTAAAAATGCTGATCTAGGACTATAAGATTCTCTCTTACATCAAGCTCATTACCCAGTTCATTAAGGTTTACATCAGCAAGGAGCAGCTCTTCAAAAAGGAGTTCTCCTATCCTAGAAGGATTAGACTTGGAACCTTATGCAACTGTGTTCGTTCCCTAATAATAATAAGATTGAGGAATCTGAGAAGCAACATATAATTTTTCCTGTGGAGTCCTTGGTGTTCTATGAGATTGATTATTTGATGATGATGATGATAATGATGATGATTACGATTAGTAGTAGTAGTAGCAGTAGCAGTAGCAGTAGCAGTAGTAGTAGTATTGATGTTTCATTATCCAACTGGAGAAAATAATCAGTGCTAGTGAGTGTGGGGTTTGCTCCCCATTTATGTATAGTATCTTACCCTTCTTTACACGTGCCTTCTATACAAGTGCCCTGGGTTAATGACAGGCTAACCAAGCACAAGTACATGCTGTATACAGCCAAAAGCCCATGGAAACATAGAGTTCAGTTTCAAAACATGAATTAAACTAAAAGAATACCAAACCACAGAGCCTTTTTAAAAATATATAAATAGAATTGTCTTCCCATGGAAAGAAGGGACCCTCGGCAAAAATCACTATTCCAAAGTAACTTTATTCTCTGCTTATACAATCATGCTTTTTTGGTATAGTAGCCATTTTGCAAAGCATAAAGAACCAAAACAAAACAATATAGCTTTTTTACAGATCTTATCAAAATAAATCAAAGTTAATGCATCCTAATAAAAAGAATATATGAGTAAATGTGAAAAGTCGGAAACAAAGCAGAAGGTATAAAACATTTGGTCAACCATCTATGACGTTCTCCTCTTTGACAGCTGTTTTAAAAAAGTAATAAAAACCTTTAATAAAAGAGGCAAATTTTTATTCTTTTTTATTGCTTTACTTTTTATAAGTTGTCTGAGACAAGTCATATTTTAATAAGTCACAAGGCACTCAAAGCATCAAAAAACCTGAAAATAAATAGACATTTCATAATTTGAGTCATACACGGTTATTGGAGGAAGTGAGAAACACAAGTGCAGGTACATATTAAAATTGTTCATCTTTAATGGGTTGCTTCAGGGTAAAAGTGGCCTATTATAAAATATAGATTATGTATTTCTTTCAATATTTGATGTAATAGAATTTTGAGTAACCAGCTGATACTGTAAATCTTTTTCAGACTAAAAAACTGGGGCTTTGTGTATAAAAAGAGAAAATTGCAGAAACATTTTAGGATGTTTTTTTCTTTCTGTTCTGTTCATGTATCAAGATAGTTATCAATTAATTTACTAGGTTTCCTGTGTAAAATTTTCTGTAGACACCTCAGTGTTATAAGAAACATGCTAATTAAAAGCGGGAGAAATACTTGGTTGGATTAAATTAAAGATCTGTCCTGTTTTTAAAAGTAGATAGTCAAATAGACAAAGACATATATTGATCCTTCTAACTTTTCAGTAAACTAATAACCAATGGGGAAATGCAAAACATCAAACACTTCAGTTTTATGAAGCTTTGATTGATTTGTTCCCTCAATGCACATTTATACCCACATAGAAGGTACTACTTGCAAAATAGTTAATTAAATCAGGTGACTTCAAAGAGTTTATTATATTCTAGGACTGTTTTTGGACTCTTTTAATTAAACTCTTAATCTAACAGCTGACATTATTTTGGTCTTTGTTCATTTTGTCAGTTCTCAACTGATCTTTTCTATGACCAAGTGTTTATTTATTTGTTTATACAATTTATGGATGCCTGAGAAGTCAAGGAGAGTGAGGATGGTTGTATTACCTCATTCCGCTCTCACCAAAGATCATCATAAATGCATGGATGCTCCTGCTAGTCACTCTCCAGGAGACTTTCACTATCCAGCAGGGACAAGGCTCTTACTAGTAGGTGGTGGCGCTGATAGCATTGAAAACCCTGCTCATTTTATCAGGGCCAATGTTTTTTCTAGTCACCCCAGAGTTGAATCTTGGATCTAGCCCTTGAAATACAATTGACAGATTCTGTACATACTTTTCAAAGTAATTTACTGTACATACTTCACAAATAATTGTATTCCATAGTATTCATTAATAAATAAATGTGAGTTGCCCATACCTTCAGAAACAGAGTTACTTGGCTGCAGATGATACCTGCTTTTTGATACAATATTGATTTTTTCAAACAAAATTAAAAATTGTACTACTTTATACAACTATCTAAATCATTCTTCTGAATATTTGAACAAGGAAGAATATTTTTTGTGAGTCACGACCCCTTTGTGGATCAAACAACCCTTTCAGAGGGGTCGCCTAAGACAATCAGGAAACACATATTTCCGATGGTTTTAGGAACTGAGACAGCGGCAAGTGAAAAGACATGGGGCGCTGCTGCCTCACAGCGAGCCCAAGAAGGGAGAATGGCTGAGGGAGTTCATGAGATGCTGAAATAGCTGCCGCCTTTGGTACTAGAGGCAGAATGTCATGTCTCCCACCTCATGAACTGACTTAGCCCTTGGCTACTGGGCGGCTCTCCCATTGTTCCCATTCCGTGCCACAGGCAGCTCAGGTCCACCGGTTCCCTCCCTTCCCCGCTGAGAGGTGAAGGCAGGGAACAGCTCTCTCTCTCCCCCTGTGCCTCTCAGCTGTTCTCCTCCCGGCCGCGGGCTGTCCCATTAAAGGCAGGGAATGGGTGGGAGGAACCGGAGGAGCATGATGGTGGTGGCCGAGGCTGGCGGCGAAAATGGGAACTTGGGAGCGGCCTGAGAAGCGGGGGGACATTGCCCACCCACTGCCAATGCAGCCTCCCCGCAGCGGGAGCAGCAAGAGTGCAGCAGCAGTTCTTCTGGGAGGCTTCAGCCTGAATGCTTCTCTCACTCATCAATATTGCTAAGAAAATTGTTACAAATTTAGAAGGTAGTTTGGAGTGCGGTTGTTGGTTCTTGGGCAATTGTTGATTGGGCAAATCCATGTCCTGACTTGGTGCTTTTATCCATCAGTTATACTTTGATCTTCTCTTGGGCTTTGGCAGCATACTCTTGCATGCTATTGTCTCTTTGTGCACTTGTGCATTCAGATAGACTGTGTGTGAAAAGAGGTTCCATTGTCTTCAAACCTCAGGTTCAGCAAACCTTTCAGTTTCTGTGTATCCAAAGTACACTCCAATCAAGCTATACTTTGCTTTTTTCAGCCGATGAGAACTAGGTTAAGCTTCTAATAAACTTAATAATCACTCAGGTGAAGGGACTTGTTGCTTTTGGCATTCTGAAAGCACTTTCTGGAGCTATGTTCAATTTGTAATAATGAAAATACATCCTGCACATCAAATGTTAACATTACAATTCATAACAGTAGCAAAATTACAGTTATGAAGTTGCAACGAAAATAATTTTATGGTTGGGAGTCACAACAACATGAGAAACTATATTAAAGGGTCACGGCATTAGGAAGGTTGAGAACCACTGTTCTATAGGAAGGAATAGTTCTTTTCAAAAATATTTAAGTGTATCTGTTTATCATTCATAGAATATTTTTTTCTTGACTGAAAATTATAACCTGGATTTTTAATACTAAAATTTTTATTTGAAACCTGTTTCTATTGATTTCAATACAGCTTCCTTTCATAATTACTATATTTATTTCTAGTTGCATTTGAAACCATGAAAAAAATCCATTTTTAAACAGCAAACATAAATTGATCGTTTCAAATTAGGATTCCAGAAAAATAGCCACATTACAGCACAGTTTTGTCAGCACTTCCATGTGAATAAAACTTTTCTCATTTCAAAAAATGCTATCATTAAATGTATGAAGAATCATCATACTTTAGCAACAGAAGAACAAAGTATCCATTGTATTTTAACAAGTTTCAAGCGCCAAAGCTGTAGTAAGCATTCATGCCACCAGAAAACATGGACAACCATTGCTTACCAAGGCGACCTTCAGTACATACTGTATGTTGATAATTTTTGAGGCCCTTTGGTATGCACTGGAGGTGCTAATTTTAAAATATAACAATCTCCTATACTGCAAGTAGTATTTATTTCACTAAACAAAACATGCATACTGAAGATTCACATTAATGCTGAAGAACATTAATTCTATGTAGTGTTTTAAATTCAGAGGAATAACGGTCATAAACTCAGATTTGCTTTTCCAACTACAGATTATATTTTCGATCTGGATTTATAAGAATAAGGAGCTTTGGCAAAATGTAAAACACTCTACATAGAGGTTTATGTCCAAGCAGGAAAATAGACAAAATGTTATTACTGTGCTATTGATGGAACAAAACATGGATACAAATAAATACATAATTTATTTTTGATAGACAAAATACAGAATAAATATGGGATAAATATAATATTTATGAATGTGCTTATATTCATTTTCCAAAAGATATGGGAAACTGTGGCACTAACTTTGAAAATTTCTAAAGTTATTGAATGCTGTGTATTAGTTCTTATTTTATATAAATTTCAAACAGTAATTTATTTATACTATTGGCCGTTTTTCAAAATTATTTGGATTATCTACAGTGGGGGGAAAAGAGATGGAACAGATCTGTGATATACTCAGTCATATGCTATTTCCCTCCAATTGCCTTTACTGTGTATTATGATTCTTTGTGGACATGATTATTTTTTTATCCACAGCTCCTCAAACATTGCCTTGAAGCCTCAAAATGATTTCAGTAATTAAGTTGTAAGAAAAGAATACTTTGTCTAGATTTCTAGGATTTTGTATTTAAAATTTTCATCATTGTTACAGGAGAGCAACATTATTTTTTCTAACTTAAGTAGGAAATCAATTTCCTATGTAAAATCATTCCCAAGTCCTAACATATAAATTAATGAATTAATAAAAGTGATGTGTCAAACAAAATTATTTATATAGGATCCCAAAAGATCTGGTTTTCTTTTTAATACTCTTAGTGAGACTATTTTTAACTTATAGCACATATAAATGTTTATATAAATTGATTAATTTCTAATGCATAAGATTATAATATAATATAAAAATATATTAGCTAAGTAATTACATTTTGTTTCTTTAAAATGCCTTAATTAAATGGGCACATTAATATATAGTACAACAAATAATATTTCAATGATAATTTAAGAAATCTCAGACCTTTCTATACTGATTGAAAATCAATCTAAATCATGGGTGTCAAACTCACGGCGTCACATTGCTGTCACATGATGTTTCGTGATGTTTTTTCCATTCACAGAGCTGAGGTGGGCATGGCCAGCACATGACACATCTGGCCCTTGGGCTGCCAGTTTGACACCCCTGATAGATCAAGGTGCAATTTAATATGCTTAGAAAATACATTGCCTTCTTTTGACTGAAAGATCTGTTAAATCTGCTAATAAACAACAAAGCATGATTATGAAACAACATCAGTGAAACTAGCAAAGAAAATAGGTGAGTTTAAATTACTCTTTTTCCCTTTATATTTCTTCACGTTACTCTTTGTTTTTGCGGGTGTGGTTTATTTGATTATAGGCTAACCCTAGCAGTTCATTAGATACTTCACAGAGGCAGAAACATATCCTCGGCTGAATCAATTTTTAACATGATCCATCATGTCCTCCAGAGCTAACCTTGATTTTATGAACTGATCAGTTTTGGTCGCCACAATGTATAAAAGATGTGGAGACTCTAGAAAGAGTACAGAGAAGAGAACAAAGATGATCAGGGAACTGGAGGCTAAAACATATGAAAAATAGTTGCAGGAAATGGGTATGTCTAGTTTAATGAAAAGAAGGACTAGGGGAGACATGATAGCAGTGTTCCAATATCTCAGGGGTTGCCACAAAGAAACCAAACTATTCTCAAAAGCACCTAGGGGTAGAACAAGAAGCAACGGGTGAAAACTAATCAAGGAGAGAAGTAACTTAGAACTAAGGAAAAATTTCCTGACAGTTAGAACAATTAATCAGTGGAACAACTTGCTTCCAGAAGTTGTAAATGCTCCAATACTGGAAGTTTTAAAGAAGAGGTTGGATAACCATTGTCTGAAGTTTCCTACCTAAGCAGGGGGATTAGAAGATATACAGTGTCCCTTCCAACTCTGTTATTCTGTTTTCTGTTTTTTTTTCTGTAATTCATTGTAAGCAGTAATAGCTGAGTTTTGTTGATAAATGATTCTTTGTAAGATTTTAGTAACATTAATTCTGTGGACACTGTGTAGTTGGGACCAGTGTGTGCTTAGGGAAATGTCAAAATCACAAATATGTTAAAATCAGAACGATGGAAAACATCTACAAATCCCACTTCTTTTGTATAACATGCATGTCCCACTGCTTTTTCCTGTACTAAGAGACAGAATTTGCAACCCAATACTTTATTCACTATCTTGCCAATTCTGACACATGAATTCTATTGTTCTGGCCATATGTTTATCTTTTGAAAATAGTAATAATACAGGACATTCTACTTTATTCCAGCGCTTTCTACAGGTCTTTTACCAAGAGTACTGGTAAATGTATTATGCAACATCTTTTTCCCGTTATTTATTCGTTGAATTAATTAATTCAATTTAGAGACTTCCTGATTCCAGACAATTAAATTCACCCTACACTTTAAAAAGTAATAAAATCACTAAAAAAGACATAGAAATATGTCTATATCTGAGGGGGGGGGAACAAGCAAACCACACGTCAGCAAAACAACCGACATGCGGTATGCATCCATCCTGCTGTAGCGCCTGAAAGAACAGCCAGGGTTTCAAAGACTTTTAGAATATAATCAGGGTGGTAATGATATCAATCTCTGAAGGATACTATACCATAAAGCCTGTACCATAACAGAGAAGGTGCCTTGTTTAGGTTTTGATATATGATACTATTTAAAGGAAGGGCACACAAGTACAGCCACTCTGTCCAATCTTATTCAGAGCCATGAAAAGGTAGTCCCTAAATAACCCAGCCTTATATCACTTAAAGTGAGAGCTGAAATTAGAAAATAATGAAGCTCTGCACTGCTGTGCGCATTTTTTAAAAAGCCAAAGGAAAAGAAGCAGCTAAGTGAAATCAAGTTAGCCTTTTTAAATGTTTCAACCAGATTTTGAACCTATTTATAAATCAACTGTTACATTCTAATGTGCTGCTATTCTTGATAAAGGTATCTCTAAATAATATTCTTCCAGTTGAGATGGATTATGAGCTTCTTATTATAAATATTTGGAAGATGTTTTTTTTTATTACCTTGGCAAAAAATGGTTAACTGCATCTTAGAGAATGGAAATATACTGGATAGTTGAATAGGGGCACATATATCACTGATTCCTAAAAAAGAACAGGATTTGACTTTCCCCAAAAATTCTAGGTCAATATCATTACTGAATAATGATTATAAAATATTCATGACAATTTTAGCTAGAAGGCTGAAAAATGTTTTACAAGATTTTATCCATGAAGACCTATCTGGCTTTTTACCTAAGAAACAATTAAGAGATAATATTAGAAATGTTCTTAATGTCTTAGAGTACTTGGAGCAACAAAATGAAAACAAGCTGCCTTAATATGTTTTGACACAGAGCTTTTGACAATTTAAACTGGATTTTTCTGTTTAAATTTTTAGAAGATATGGATTTAGGAGAGTACTTTATTACATGGATGAAATTGATACATCATTGCAAAAGGCACAAATAATTGAGATGGTGAATTATTCAAGTCCTATTAAAAAAGGAATGCACACTTTCTCCATTGTTACTCATTCTGACTCTTGAAGTTTTGAAGATGCAGATATACTGTAAGACATGACAGAATTGCCTGAGAGAAAGTTTAAAAGTTTATAAACTGAGGGGCAAGGATTTAGTTCAAATTTTGGAGAACTCTTTATGAGTGATAGATACATTAAAGGAAAGTCTAAGAGAAATTGTTTGTTGGCTGTATTTAAAATTAATAAGAAATAACAATAACAAAGTTGCTAACAAAGAATACAAAGATAGAAAACCAAAAAGAATTTTCTGTGAAAACTAATTTTCAGATTGAGAAAAAAAGTGAGATATTTGGGTAACATTATAATTAAAATTAATTGAATGCTATTTCAATATAACTCTGAATAAAATAAAGAAGAATTTATTAAGATAAGGAAAATTACAATTATCATTGTTGGGAAGAATTTATGTGGTAAAAATGAATATGTTCCCCACAATGTTGTTCTTATGTTAGACAATACCTGTTTTAAGAACTGATGCACAATTTAAACAGTGGCAAAAAAAGACATTTCCAGATTTAAATCACAGAAGGAAAGAACATGGGCTTAATAAAAACTCCTCCAAGATGCAAAGGAAGGAGGAGAACTGGAAATATCTGATTTTTAAACTGTATTTGTTGCCTGCTGTTTAGTTTGGATAATGAAATTGCTGTAATAAAGAAATAAGAGACGTTTATATTTAAAAGATCATAGTATAAGTTTTGAGTGGCATGGTTATTTATGTTACAGTAAATATATATATTTTAAAAATCAGTATATTAGAAATGTCCCACTATGAATACAGGTTAGATAGCAGTCCAGGCCAGTGATGACTAACCTTTTCCAGATCGACTGGCCAAAGTGCATGCGAACCACCAAAATGCAATGTGTGTCTCTCCCATGCATATGCCCTGCACATGCACATTCCCCCCATTCACACCCCCATGTATGCACACACAATACCTTGCCCATGCTCCGTGCATGTGCACATGCTCCCCACATGCCGCTATTCATATGTGCATGCCCTCCACATGTGCCCCAGTTCTAGCATATGCACGACAAATACCTGAACACCAGCTGGCCAGGGGAAGTCACACATGCATGTGCAGCAGAGCTGAACTGGGGCGATGGCTCGCGTGCTATCAGAAAAAAATGTATCACCCAAGAATTTTGGTTATAATATTCAAATGGATTAATGGGAGAGAATATGGTTTAAAACTCACATTGTGAGAAAGAAAAATGATGTATACTATTGGTATATGACACTCAAGATATTATTTAAGACATAAAAGCTACTTCCAATCACTTTGTGAAATGTCAGAACATCAAGGGACATTTTATCATTCATGGTGAACTTGTGAAAAAGTAAAAATGTATTGGATAGAAATACATATGGTGATTCAGAGAGTTACAAAAATTAACATTCAGATGAAACCTGAAGTTTTCTTATTAGGACGTATGGACACTCAACTAGAAAAGGGTCATGGACAATTGGTTTTATATATGGTGCAGCAAAGCTATTACATGTACAAAGATGGAAGATTACAGAAACATCAATATTGGATGAATGGATTGTGAAGGTGGCTGAGTTTGCAGAAATGGCTAAATTGACTTTTTGTGTTTTTTTATTAAGGAAGGAACTACAACTACTTTTATAAAAGTCTTTTGGCTGAAAATGAATAAAAACAAAATGATTTCAGGATTTATTGATTAAAAAGGTTTATTTATAGGAAGAGCAGAACTGTGACATGTAATATGGGACACTGGAGACATGTACTTGTTGTTTGTAACTGCTGCAAAGAAGATTGGATCTGCAGGCAGTCCTCAACTTACAACCACAATTGAGCCCAAAATTTATGTTGCTAAATGAGATTTGTTAAGTTTTGTCTCATTTTACGACCTTTCATGCCACAGTTGTTAAGTGAATCACTCCAGTTGTTAAGTTAGTAACATCGTTGTTAAGTGAATCTGGCTTTCCCTTTGATTTTGCTTGTCAGAAGATCAGAAAATGTGATCACAGGATCATAAAACATTCCAACTGCAATCAATAAGAGCCAGGGGCTAAGCAATTGAACTTTGATCATGTGACCATGGGGATGCTGTAATGGACATAAGTGTCGAAAATAGGTCATAAATCATTTTTTTCAGTGCTGTTTTAACTTTGAACAGTCACAAAATGAACTGTTGTAGGTCAAGGACTACCTGTAGCTGCTTTGGACAGCATTCTTTTTCTTAATTGTCAAGAAATTGATTTTGTTACTCACTATTTCTTTAACACTTTCATAATATATTTATTTTTAATTTCTAGGTTTCTATAATTTCTTGAATCTTTATAAAAAATTATTTGAATAAAAATTATTTAAAAAGGTATCTCCAGATGTCTATGGAGATTCTCAGCCATCCAGGTCGTGGTTGTCCCAAAGGTGCTTTTTCAAGAGGCAACTGGACTTCCTGGTTCTTCTTTGAAGACGATTTGCTTCAAGCTAAAGAAGCTTCTTGGATAAGAAGCAGGGGTGAGCTTCAAAAATGTTGACAAGGGGTTCTCTGCCTGGTTGCTGGGTGGGCGTGAGCATGGTGGGTGTGGCCTAGTCAGTCTCCTGCACAATGGGGGGGGGACATTTTTGCCCTCCCTGGGCTCCGGAGGCTTTCCTCAAACCTCTAGGAGGGGAAAAAACACTTCCGGTAGGCCTATTTTTTGCCCTCCCTGGGCCTCCATGCATGCTCTGAACTTACTTGCATCCAAAATGGGCTGCATGGGGACTCCTGGTTGGGGCAGGATGGATGGACTCCTGGATGGGGCCAGCCAGCAGTAGGATTTGGGGGTTCTCTGAACTGCATAGAATCTTAGCTAGAGGTTCTCCAAAACCCCTGTGAACCCCCAGCAGCCCACCCCTGATAAGAAGCAAAAAAATCTTCAAATAAATACTAGAAAGTCCAGTTGCATCTTGAAAACGGACGATTTTCTATCTCTAGATGATGTCACAGATAAACAGGATAATTAATAAAGACTATTTTATTTTAAAACTTATTGTTCTGTGTACGTGGATCGGGGTGGGTTCTAACTTACCTCGCTGCCATTTCGCTTCCTCCTGCACTGTGTGGCCGCGCTTCACACGTGTGCGCATGCGCAGTACAAAAAAATCAAAAAAAATCAAAAACAAATCCCCACCAAAAACCAGATTGCGACGCATGCACAGTGCCAGAAACTTGGCTTCTGCCCATGCGTAGAAGGAAAAACACCCAGAAAAAAACTCAAAAAATTTTTTTTTTCAAAAACAAAATCCCAAAAAAAGATGGTGGCCTCCACAGACCAGAACCGGTTCCGTGATGTCACTAGAGGTTTAGTACCTACTCTATAGAACCAGTCTGAACTGGTAGGAACCCACCTCTGGCATGGATGTCCATTTGATGTTTTTTATATGCAAATTCAATTTAATTTGTGTAAAGCCTAAAGAATATATTATTCAACTGGCTTTGAATCAAGAGTGTAAACACTGTGTAGAAATATCACAAAGGTACAGTACAAATATAGTACTATGCCTTATGTGTCTCGTTCTCTAATGCAGCATTTCACAATGAAATAGGCATTTAACGATACTTACCATACTAAGAAAAGTATATAAGAATGTGATTTTTCAGTGGTTAAAGACACTGAGCTTGAAAGCTGACAGCCCAAGTTTGAGACCTGAGCACTGCAGGATGAGGTTTGCTCCCATTACTTTCCCCAGATCTTGCCACGTAGCAGTTCTAAACATGTGAATGCAAGCAGATAAATAGGTACCAATTCCATGGGAAGGTAACAGCATTCTATATGCCTTGGCATATAGTCATGCTGTCCACATGACCACAAAGTGTCTTCAGATAAGAAACAGAGATGACCACCACTCATTAGACTGGACAGGGAAAATCTTTACCTTTATTTTAAGAAAGCATCTATGTAGGGATGTTGTATACAAAAAAGAATGTTTGGAATATTAGTATTTAAAAAAGGGTACTTTAAAAGTATTTGCTGGGGATTATACAATGCTTAAAGGATAATTTATTTCATTTGAAAAACTCCTTTGAAGCTGCCCGGTAAAACAAAGTGATTCCTTTTTTTTTTTACAGAACACTCAGCCTAGCCAAATTATATTGAACAGCTGCTAGGCTGACCAGCCAAAATGAAGTGGTCCACTTCAGTGCTCTGATTGATATTGTTGAGGCCAAATGCTTTTCTTTTTCAAATTAATGCACTGTCTCAAATAATTTGTTTTATCTGATTCAGTAGTTTTGATCTGATTTTATCTGAGGAAGTAGCATGTCATACTGGCTTAACATTTGCATTTACTCCCATGATTTTGTTTTAAACATAGAAACTACACTATAAGTACTAAACATGGAAAAGTACAAGGGCATTGTGTGGCAAGAACTGAACTGAGCAGTTCAAGCTATAACATTTGAAGCCATTTTCCAGGAAAGAATGAATCAAAATTGTTACACACAGCAGTATCAGAGTCTGATCACCAATTATAAGGAGCCATTTGGTTTAATCACTTTCTGAATCAAGGGGATATTTTTGTTTCTCACAGGAATATGTGTGTTGGATCAGATTTTTTCCCCCCAGTAAATGAAACAAGTAAATCTTTGATATTATTTTATTCAGTGATATATTATTGTTTTTATATCATTTTGATCCACATGAAGCTTTGATAACAATAACAAAAAAATCCAAAGGGGGGAAATATATTTTTCATAGATTTTGTTTCATATTTTTAACTGTACATTAAATTCACAAAGTGTTTTACTCCCAATCAGGATTTCGTGCGTCACCTTACAAGCTTATTTATGTCTGAATTGACCTGTTGGATGGCTTATAACAAAGGTAGCTTAAATCAAACACCCCCCTCCCTTAGTAATAAGTTAAGCTTAGAGCATTCAAAAGTTTTGGCCTTGTTTGTTTGATTTACTTTATTATGTGCTTTAATGAGAAAGCCATTTCTCTGAATATTGTTAGCATTTATAAATAATACAGAACTTCGGGGAAAGGTTCACTGCATCCGTGGGCATGCAGAGCAAAATGTTTGAGTTTTATTCCAACATGCATCACACATTAGGGAGTCATTGCAATCACAGTAATAACAAGCTCATTAATTTCAATGGAACTGTGTGTACCTCAGCATAATTTCTCTATGATGCACAAAGCTCATGATTCTTAGTAAATACAAAAATTCAGTGCTTCAAAAATATTTCTCACAGCTGCTTATGAGGCCGTTCATTTTTAATGATATATTCTTAACAAACAAACAAGAAACACCCCACTGCTCAGAACTTGCTTACAAAGTATAAAGGCCATCATATTATTCTGCATGAAGCATGGACAGGAAAGATTCCATCTTTCATGCATGAACTGAAGATAGCATGCATAGCCCCCAATCACTATATTTTCCCACAAGAACCACTGTGATTGGGATGAGAAAGAGTGATGCTTGGTTGTTTATTCATGTCAGAAGCATCACAATTAAAATAAGGCATACTGTATGAGATATCATTTCAAATGTAAAATGCAAGATTAAAATATGCACAAATTAAACAGATCTTGCCCAGAAAGTAGCAACATTAATTGTGTTCTATCATGCTATCTTAAATGTACACTTATTGAGGCACAAGAGGAAGGTGTACATATGTGTGGTTGTCTAGATAGAGTGCTAGTTCAAAGTCTCCCAAAGATTTTTCATGTCTGAGAATAGATTTGATCCTGGACTTTACTGCACCAAATCCACCATCTTTCCCACAATATTGCCCTGCTTCAAAAATATTAATTAACCATGTTTTTAAGAAGTTACTTCCAACCATGGAAGAGGAGGTAATAATAATTCCTAACAATATTAATATTTAATATTATGAAACCTAGAACGGAAATGATGTATTTAATGACCAAGCTTATGTTATGCGAAGTTAATAAAAGATACATTAAATCAGATAGTGTTTCCTCTATTCCCTAGTTCTTTTCCTCTTCTCTAGTCATATATTGTATTCACTGAGCAAATAAATCAGGGGGGAAATATTCATTAGTAGCCAGTCACACAATTAAAAGATTGTCATACGCTATGCTTTAGTGTCTTATACTAGCTCTTTGACTATAATGGGATCAGATGAATAAGCTTATTTGCATAATACTCAGAGATGCATGCCAGTCTTCATTCCCATAAAACTATATCAGATATAAGAGATACTGAATTAAGCTGATTATTTAATGCATAAATCACATTCAGAAGGCATGTGGCTTAATTTGTCAACTTGACAGCGTAAAGTAGCTCCTTGCATTGCATCTTTTACATCGCAATTCAATGA
Source organism: Pseudoxenodon macrops (assembly GCA_032467955.1). NCBI lineage: Eukaryota > Metazoa > Chordata > Lepidosauria > Squamata > Pseudoxenodontidae > Pseudoxenodon > Pseudoxenodon macrops. The sequence continues at coordinate 71,095 of JANHFT010002049.1, forward strand.
GGCTCAACCAAATTTGCTATTCTACCACAACAGAGGTGGGGTAGTAGGTTATCCATCAGTAGTGTGAAGCAGGATATTGTTTCAGATAATTCTATTATGCTACGAACAGCCATTGAACTGAGAGTCAAATAAGACAGAACAAGGGTTCCGCATAAAATCTACAGATCAATCAGATCAAGGGCATTGAATCTATTTCCTTTTCTCTCTTTTCATGAACTGCCAAGTGAAATTGTTTCCCGTGGACTGAACTATGACTTTAAAACAGCAGGAAGTTAGATGAGCTGGGAATATATTTCCTGGGCAATAGACCACAGAATAGAAAACAGAGAGAAAATATACTCAGTTCCACTATCCTCATGGTAAAAATTATCTCTGGTTTATAGAAGTATACCATAAACATTTATTTTACTGTAAAAAGCACACCCTGCTTTTACAAGAATAACACTAGGGGAAAAAAGAAAAGAAAGAAACTAAGTATTATTATTGCGATATCATAGAACAACTCTTGAAACCTAGCTAATCAGTATATTTATAACTCAGTAATATATTTAAGTGTTTAAAAGGATGCACAGCATAACATACAGTCTCTACAGTAATTGCAATATGACTTCAAGTTATTTTTATATTCTTGTAAAACTCCCACTCTCCATTTTATATTTCTTCATAAATTAAACTGTTGAGTTGACCATGCTGAAAAACAAATACCTAAAAAAAATCCTAAAATAAAATAAAGATGGCATGTAGTTTACAAGGTGACTCTCTCTACCTTGAGTTATAACAAGCTGTTATTTCTCTTATGTCAAGTCAAGGCTAACTGCTGATGCAGTACAAGTAGCAGAAGAATATAAGCATTATGATGAAGGGTGGGCTATTTTTTGGCAGGAATTTGAGGCTCCTTGTAGTTGAAATGATAGTTTTAAGGAGAAAACGGGAAGGTTATCACTATGTTATTTATCAATGGATGGTGACATTTTTAGCCCGATATTGATGTGTTTTCCTAAACATACCAGAAAGCAGAAACACAAAGGAAGATCAGCACTGAAATCTTTGCACATGACATAAAGATCTGCATATGATGAATCTTATATGGAATACAATCAGAACAAATCAATAACAGTCTTGTTTATTGGATATATTTAAGGTTCAATCCTGCAGCTCATTCCTGGGGGGAAAGTTCAAAAGGGGGCTTGTGCCTAAGTAGATATGAATAGATAGAATTTTAATCAGAACCAGTTTAGTGTCATGGTTAAAGGCTCTGGATTTGAAGATGGGAGAGTAGAAGATAACGAGGTCTAATCCTGCCTCAGACTAAACTGTCTAGGTAACTTTGAGTCAGTCATTTTCTGTCAGCCCTAGGAAGATGGCAATAGAAAACAAAGTTGGCAAGAAAACTGTATAGACGACTCCAAATAGATGCCAGAAAACAAGACTAACTGAAACACATTAGAATTTCATTACTAGGCTGTAGACCTACTTTATTTAATGGATTATTTCAATTGACACATTGTTTGATATTTAGAAAGGGAATACATGGAAAATGCTGATCAGTATTTCTTTAAATGAAGTTGATATTCATCGCTTCTATCAAAAGATAATATCCCCTCTTCCACTGCATCCTATCTCCTAATCTTCCATTGCTAACTGGATTTAATTTTTTCTTCAAAGTATCTGATAGTACCTCCGTTTACTACAAACATTCAGTGTGAACAATTGTGAAATGTAAAAATCTGAATTCTCTAGATCATTATTTATTAAACTTGGCAATTTCAAGATGCATGGATTTCAGTTCCCAGCATGCTGGATGGAGAATTCTGGGACTTGAAGCCCACACATTTTTAAATTGCTGAGGTTCAGGAACAGTGATCTAAATAGAAACAGCACACCAAACATAGGAAATTTCTCAGTCTCACTATAAGCCAATCCTATGGTTCTACAAAGCAAAGAGGGTCATTTCTACAAATCAGTAAAAGAGTTTTTGTTGATGCCTCTGATGCTACAAAAAATGCAGGCACTGAGCTTTCATTTCATATAAATCATTTGATAGGATAAAGAAAGATGGGGAAGGAAACAGAGTTATATGACTGACAAGTTTATTTTCAAATCTCAAAGAATGTTTCATGGGATTCCTTTTTCTGCAGCAATCATCTCATTATGTAAGGGGGAAAATACATCATTTCCTATTTTGTGCTATCAAATTTGTTTTTAAAGGATTAACTCCAAAATCCCCAAATCAATCCTTCTGAAAAATAGTCATCTTTCTGACCAAATAATACATCTATATGACTTCAAGTTTGTACAAACTTTTCTAGTAAATATAGAAGAATTATTCTTCACAAAGTCCTGGAACTCAGCTGTTCATTTGATGTTAGTGACTAGCTCACAGTGTTATTACTATAAAATAAAATGTAATGAGACCTCATTCGAAAATGTATTTGCCAAAAATTAAGCCTTGCAATTTAGGATTTAGTAATTAATATCTAAGTCTTTATATCTATCTCAAGTACTACCCTGTTTATTTGAAAATAAGACCTCCCCAGATAATAAGATGAATCATGCTTTTGAGCGCATGCACTAAAATAAGCCCTCCTCTGAAAATAAGCCCTCCCCAAAATACAGCAGCAGCCATGAGGTGACCATGCTCACCGCCTCCTGAACCTCAAAAATAATAAGACCTCTCTGAAAATAAGGACAAGAGCTTATTTCGGGGGCCAAAAGAAAATAAGACCCTGTCTTATTTTCAGGAAAACTTGGTACATACTGAGATAAATATATCTTAGTCTAGAATGACTTATTGCTGAAAACCTTCCTGATTTACTTAATTACTTATGTATTTATTTAGGATTATACTTTGAATTAGTGGTAATCAATTTTTATATCTGTTTGGATTTTTTTTTCATGGAATTTTCTGTCCCTTTCTACTGTTAGTTTAATTTTTGTTTGTCTTGGCATTTAATATATAAATTTAAAATGAATGAATGTATGAATACAGTCATGGACAAAATGTTTATTTATTTTTATTTATTTATTTTGTCAAACGTGTATATGATTACAGACAAAGTATAAACATGATTGTGAATATATAAGATGTACAAGTATGGTTATGAGTACATGATATTTTACGAATACATGGGGACATTAGGACAGGGATGGTAGGCACGCTG
>JANHFT010002049.1:153643-164925 GCA_032467955.1 Pseudoxenodon macrops
AATTAAGAAGGGTTCGGTGAATGCGCATATGAAACTGGTGGGGGTCAGTACCTCCAACAAGGTTAAGAACCACTGCTGTAACCATAATAAATAAGTCTCAGACTTTTTAAAATCACATCTGATTTTGATCATGTAACCATGGGGCGGTTTACATGCAATGGTTGTAAGTGTGAAAAACAGTCATAAGTCACTTTTTTCATTACCATTGTAACTTTGAACAGTGACTAAATGAACTGTGATAAGTCGAGGACTACCTGTACATTTACAGTACAGTGTTCCAAGACAGAACATGTATATACATGCTAGAAATAAGTCCTACTAAACTCAACTTATTGTAGTGCTGCAAGTGCTGCACTATATGTAGTACATATTATACATATAATATGTAATACGTTCAAATGTGATGGAGTTCATAATATAGCCTTTGCCTATGTCTGAGCCCAAAAACATTGCCAAATAATTTCAAAATTAATCTAATATTACTTGTTTTCCAATACATATAATATGATTTGTTAACTTGACCACTGTAAATTTGCTCCAAGGTTCACTGCAGGAAATTGAATTTGAGGATTTCATCATAAACATTTTCTTTTGTTGAAGAATGAGAGAATAGGGGTTGTTTTTGTTTGTTTGTTAATATGCATAGTTTTTCAGAAAAACTGTTCAGCTTTCCCTGTCTACATTTTTGTTGAGAAATACAAATGGCACTTCTGAATTTCTTAACTCTCAGATATACATCACACTTACTAGACTATAGTATAAAAAAGTGTAAAAAATCTTGTTGGATATTACAGCCCCTTTCTAAAGAGGTACTCAGCAGGGCAACAATAAATAATGGATAAGCTTTTGGATTTGTTCATTGTGGTCTCCCTAATTTCTCTGAGAGCTCTCTGTCTGAAGATTTTTGCAAGTATTTTAAAAATCTTGTCTGTCCACTATGAAGGTTTCAGGTGATAGCATGGAGAAGAATGATGTAAGACAATCAAAACAACCAATACAATACCAACTGATAGAAAAGATCTTACACGGCGCAGAAATGGATAAATTAACTGAAGAATTAAAGGAAAAGGAAGACACAGAATATTCGATAATATGGAACAAATGGTATGATTGGCTGGAAAATAGGAATAGACAACAATGAATGGAGGACAAAAAATAATAACAACAACAAGAAAGAAGATGTGTATATATGGAGCATAATTATGATTACTATTACAACAAAGGATAAAGGGGACATTAAGGATAAAAATATTAAGAAAGAGTAAAGGGGAAGAAATGGAAGATAACAGAAGGAAATCACCATGAAACTGTTATGAAATAGATTTATGTATATACATGTTGGGTTTGTCTTGTTTTGTGATATTGGTTTTTTTTAAAAAACATTTTGAAAAAAAAGACCAGCAAAACAATGGAAGACAAGAGGCAACAGTGAAATCGGCAAACATTTTAAATATCTCAGAATGTTCTAGGTAGTTCCTGATTTTGTGTGGCAGATACTGAAAATGTTCTATTCTTTTTCGTAATTTTCCACTTTGAATTTACAAACAGCAATGACAGACCTGGGAAGCACAGCCACAAATAGCCAATATTATCACAATATCAGTTCATTAGTAACCACTGCTCTTAGGTCCTTGCACTGCACAACTGGGAAAAAGAAATGAATCTTGCATCTAATATAAATATGGTATGAAATACTTGATTGCTGCTAGACTTTAATGGCTTTTCTAGTGTTTTCAATACACATATTTTTGGGGGAAGATATAACTTTGAAACTATCTGTGAGACGTCTAGTTTTAACAGTTACTAGAACAAGCCAGATAGGCAACCTAACAGCTGTAAGTGTTAAATTCAAGCCCTATTTATAGTGAAAGCAAGACTCATTCTTTCTACCTCTTTCTGCCAGTCATGTGACACAACAGGCTGACAATATTATGTTTAAAGGCGTGGGAAAGAAATGGATACCTATATATTGTTATTGTAAGTCTCTGTTCTCCTGAGCCTGCCAGATCTATCCCACACTATGTGGTTTAAAAACTTAACTATACAGATTTTAAATGTGGAATATTAAAATGAATTGTGCAACCACAATATATAAGACTATATACTTTAGAAGTGTTAGAAGAAAAGTCATATGTTATTTAGTCCAACTTCTTTCTAAGTGCAGGGTTCCGCTAATCCATCTTTGCCAGAAGTCATCTAATCTGCTTTAAAATTTATAGCAAGGGAAAACACCCCACTTTTTATGCAGATTCTTCTGCTATGTAACAGTAAATATGGTCAGGAAATTGCTTCTAATATTTAGGCTGACACAAAATTTGACAGTAGATTGGATCCCATCTATTAATAATATTATCTGATCTCTCCCATCCACCAATTGCTTTATGTTGCTGAATAAAGATATCACTGCTGTCCTACTTTCTATCTCTATTCTCCTGCCATTATGTATAAAACATGGTTAAGGCTAGAATAAGCGAACGTTATTCTCTTTGGATCTGTCCATGGTAACACCCACTGTATTGTTTACAGTGACTCTGGAAAGTTATGTTCCTTAATAGATATAAGTAATGTTAAACTATCACTGTTGTACATGACCTCTTCTTTCTGTGCTCTTGCTTGCATTTTGTCCCATTTTGTCAGTTAGCTGGTTTTTTTTAATGTTAGCTGTTGTTTAATTATCATGCTAGTATGATAATTTGCTAGCTTAGCCAAGTTGCTGATGGGCTTGCGCTGATCTGGATAGAGAGGTTAACAGGGGTGTCCTGGTTACAAACTAAATTGGAAATTACCTGCAGTAATATTCCAACAATGGGACCCAAGAGGTGTGTCTCCTTGTACCAGCTCTTTGAACAGTGATACCTCTGAGTATCACTGATACATCTGATATCAAGATGGCCCTGACCCTGCCAGCCTTTTATAAGATATCAAAGACATGGTTACCCCCTTAGGCATTGGGCCAGGACGTTAGGTGAGTCCATTTTCACATGATTTGTTGGTGCAATTTGTTAAGCATCCTTTTCATTCTATCCTTTAAATAATTTTAAAAGATGGTAAATAGCATTGGGATCAACATAGAGCAATTTGGAGTTCCATTTATTACTTTCTTCAATGATGCTGCAAAATCACTCATAAGCATCTTTTGCTATAGTACATATGCAGATCCAAGCAGTTTGGGCTTTTATCATTGATACATGGACATTTTGTCAATACCAGATCTTCTAAGTGCCATCCAAATTTTTTAGTATGGCACCCAGTGTGCCAATAACCACTGGAATTACTATGGCCAGTTAATGCCATAATCTTTCAACTTCAATGTGCAGATCTTGATACTTCTTCAATTATTTGTCTTCTATTCTATTATCACCTGGTACAGATATATCAATAATTCACACTTTCTTCTTTTCACCCACAGTTAAATCTAACATGTTATGAGTTTATCAGTTTTTATTTAGAAATCCCACAATATTTTAACCTAGCAGTCTTCAATATTTCCTGCTCTTTGGATTAGTGGTGGCAAAGAGTGACAGGGGCTGGTTCCACATGCACTCATATGCCACTTGTATCAATGCAGAGGCACACACATTCACTGGCCCACCACTTGCATTACCCAGTTCCCAAAGGACTGCAGCCCTGCACTCGGCCACAGATTGGTGATTGAGGACCTGTTTTAACCTGTTAATTTTTTTACTACATTTTCAACTATATGTTTCCACCAAATTATTATTTAGTCATTTTGCTATGAATAAAAGAAGATACAAGTAGATTTTCCCCCTAAATTCCCATAAAGCAACAACTTGATCATCTCTAGTAAGTATAGGCATTAAACTGAGTAACCTATAATTTCCTAGGAAGTTCTGAATCTTCTTTTTGACTATAGGAGCTATGTTTTCTCTTCCCCAATCTTTCATCAATTGCAGCCAGCAGTTCTGACATCAATTCTGTCAGTTTCTTCAACACCTTGGATTAATTTGTCTAAGCCTGGAGAGTTGAATTCACTTAAGGTAGCAAAGGTAATTCTTACTGAAATTTAATCAATCTGCAGCAGCATTCCCATACCTTTTCTCAAAGTTGTTTTCTTTCTTTTTAGATTAAAAAAATGTACAGTGGTTAAACAATTCTGCTTTTTTTTCCTGTTTACCATGATTTGAACGCTACCTTCTCTCTACAATGGACTAACAGTTTCCACTTTATTCATTTTGGTTCTCAATTTCTGCTTGTGTTGCGTTTATCTATGCAGACATCTTAAATATATCCTCATTTTTCCATGTCATATAGATTTGTGCTGTGTTTTATCTTCAGGGTCTCCTTTGCATTTTCAATTTATTTATTTTATAGAATTTCAAGCCATAATAGTTGACCATTTTCCATCTGAATTCCTCAGAATCCTATTAAAAGTTGAATCTTAATAGTTCCTAGTATATGATTTGACTTGTTTCCATTTTTCTTACTTGGATTATTTTGAATTCCAGCATAATATGATTGATAGAATGAGAATAAAAGATAAGTTACTAGTAGTAGTAATATTTTGGTCTACCTCAATAATAACACCAAAAAGAAAAGTTGAGATACATAAATGACGCCAAGCAATTAAAAACCTTCTCCAGAATAATGAGTACATTATAAGACCAATTATCCTGACAATGAAGCTTTAATTGCCTGTTTGGTACGGAAGAAGAAGAAAAAACACACATGATTCAAACAACTTCATTCCTACAGTACAAATTTATTTGCTTGGGAAGTTCATATATTTTCTTTTAGGACTTCAGATGAAAATTTTAAAAGTTTTAGAAAGACCATAGCTTAGTAGTAACTATAAAACTTTTGCATAAGGAACTTACACATCTATTACAGCTTCAGAATGGACTAGGAAGGATCCTGTCTTCTCTAATATGTAATCTAAATGTATTGAGATACAAATGTCTGGGGAATGTAGGCAGGGGTGGATTGTGAATATTTTTGCTGCTGATTCGCTCAGGGTCGCGTTGCATGTGTGCGTGTGAAACGCACGCGCAGCAAGCAAAAATTAGCTTCTGAGCATGCGCAGAAGCAAAATCCAAGATGGTGGCACCCACGGAGACACTGATGGAACCAGCTCCGTGATGTCATTGCGGAGTTACTACTGGTTCTATAGAACCGGTAGGAACCCACCTCTGAATGTAGGGACTAGATAAGGGGAAATTGCTGTAGACAATGCTGAATAAGATGTAGGATGTGTAAAATGTGACTTATTTTACTTACAATGGTAGTTCTGAGTTTCAGCTTAAAAAATTAGGCCTAAATTCACTGCTCCTTTCAGGGGCAGTAAAAGATTGAAATTACTTTTGAAAATATTTGAAGCTTACCTTCCTTTTTTCTTGACTGCCTGCCTGCTTGCTTCTACATGTGCTCCTAATCATGTGGGATTCGTAAAGACTACGGTACTTCTTCTTTATGGCACTTCTGGGAAGATCATGTAAATGAATAGTTTGATTCTTCAGTCTATACTGATTGCCTACTTTTTCTATCAATGCAGTCAAGTGAATAAATATTTTTTTAGATATATCTGATATAACAACCCTATCAGAAATTGGAACATACATAAAAGAAATCTCAGACACATGTGCTTGTTTACTATGTTTGTATATAGTAGTACTTTTCTCTGCTTAACTTTCTTTTCAAATTGTTTGTCCCTATTATAGTTAATTGACATTTTTCTTTTTTGCTTTCCTATCCCATTCCAAAATAGGCCAAGATCATATGCACATTCAAATAATTACCACTGTTTCTGTTGGTAAAAAAAAAAAAGCAAGCACAATGACATTTGTGTCTTCTGAGAACATGGTGAACAAGTAATACAATGCCAGTGTCTGCCATGTTATTAATGCCATTCTAATTAGGCCAATCAGTTTTAATTAGCATCCTGTCATGTAACAATCTAATAGAATGCTTTGCCTAAGAAAATTGATTCTTTCCTGATGCTAATTATTGTCCTAGACTCTTTTTCTTATAAATGGGAATTGATTGCTTTCCTCCAACCCATCTCTTTTTCAGAGCAATAAGTCTCCATAAGTCCCTTCTTTCTTCTTTTCTATACTTTGTCCCCATGTCTCTCTCAATTAATTCTTCCTGCAGCTCAGTCTCTGGTGTAACCTGAAAAGAACAGGGCTTTATCACTTGTCAGAGAGAGCGTTCCTCAGTTAAATTTTTCCTCTCAGGAATTTACCAGATCAGAGGCCCATAATCCTAAAGACTGTCTCAGAACTAAAGCTGACAGGGTTAGGCCCAGGTCAACCCACTCGTAAATCAAAGTCTAAAATGGAATGGAAGCTGTGGCTGGAATCATAAATTTGTTGAGACAGTAACATTACCATTACAAAGTATTTCATTGGCCTTCATGTGAGATTTGTTTATTACTAACATCTACAAGGATGACACTACATTATTCATATGCAATAGATAAATATCCTTCATTTAAAGTAATAAATTTGGAGATACATAAGATTAAAGGGGTAAGAAAGAAACCCTCTTCCAATTAGACTATGTTTATCTCAATTTTCTCAGCACTATTTATGGGCTAGAAAAATCACATATAATGAGACAATTTGTCTACATAAGCTATCATGGAATAAAGAGTGGTTGAACTGCAGCTCAGACATTTTTACAAAAATATATAACTAAAAAGGTAGGTTCTGTCAATGGAAGCCCTCCAGATGTCATTGAACTCCACCTACCAGTAGCACAATATTAGGAAATAATGAGAGTTGCAATTAAAAAAAATAACTGGGAGCCATCCATTGCCTATTTTGGTACAGAAGATGAAGGTGGAAATATAATGAATGGTTATTTCCTTGGCATTGAAGTAAGGCATCACATAGAAGCTATGTTATTTTCATACATGCCATGATATCATCGCAGACGCTCTGAACTATACAATTTGCATTATTGATATGACATTGTGACACATCTGACATAAATTTCCTGTGTCCCTCTCTGTGTTCCAGTAAGAGGAGTGATTGTGGTTCCAGAAAATATATAACAAAAAGACGTGAGAGATTTCTATGGGGCACAAAATACAATAGTTTTATCTTCAGAAGTACAGTTTGATTCCTTTGTCATTATTTTCATATTCCACATACTCTGGTGTCAAGATCATTCTTCATGATCTTTCAGTCCAAGTCTGTGATTCCCATTAAGATGTCAGAAACCTCAGTTGGCTTATTTGATCAAAGTTAAATAAGACATGTTTTTATGAAATTCTGGCAACCCTTTATGGATTTTTGCTGACATTAAGATTGAAAAGTTGATATCTTATGGATTTGCTTATAGATAAGGGATGGGTTATGGGAAGAAGACATATCTGTTTGTAACCTGATAGTGGATGAAAAACTACCAAACTTATTTATACTTGTTTTGATGAAGATTGGAAGTAGCTTCTTTGTGTATTTTTTTTCTTTATCTCAGTCTTTCCTTTTTCTTTTCTATTCTTTCTCTTTCTTTGCACTATTTGCACTCTCTTTGCCTTTTTTCTCTGAGAAGACATTTTAACAAATTATAAAAGTGATTAAATGTAAATAGTTTCTAATTTAATATATGACAGCAGCTGACCAAGGAACAGGTCTTGGTTTTATAGACGTAAGCTGCTGCAAAAAAAGACAAAGTCCATGTTGAAAGTCATTAGGAAGAAAATTAAGATCAAACTATCTCTATCATAATAACTGTTCAAAAATGTGTGAAATTATATTTGCAATATTGTATATATTTCAAAAATAGTATTGAGAAACATTTGAAAATGATCAAGATATTAGAACAATTACCCTTTAAAATAAACCTGCAATACTGGTGAAGTTGGTGAGGAGGAGGGAACATGCCAAAATGAGATAAAAGCATAGAGATGTTTTTTTCTTCTCCCATAATAACAGAACCTGAAATCGGCTGATGAAACTGAACAATAAAGTCATCAAGAGAAACAAAAGGAAGTATTTTGTTCAACTCATAATTGTGTAGCTATTGGTTCTTGAATTTTCTAATCCTGAATGCTTGGAAACAAAGGTGATGGTACTGTATTTGGAGAGAAAAGGAAAAGGTAGAAACGGAGAGTTGGGAACTATAATATATAGTGTTTTCTCTCTTACAGATACTTGAGCATCCTTTTGATCACGCCAGTAATTGCCATTCTCATTATCAGGAACAAAATAGCTGGAAAGATTTGGCAGTAATAATAAATCTATGGCATACAAATGGTGGCCAACGAATTCCACCAATTCTAATTCTCGCCAAATCAAGTTACTCCCTTACTATTCTCACATAGTAGAGTTATTTGGAATTTCTACCCCTTATGGTATGAATTATTTCAAAATAAGCTCCCTCCAGAATTATTTTAGATGCATCCAATTGTGTTTCTATTCCATTTCTCTAGGCAGAAACTGGTATGTATCCAATTAAAGCTAAAATAATTGTTACGCCACGTAATTATTGGATTGAACTCCTCCAACTATCTGCTCCATGACTTATGAAGAGGTGCTTCCTAAAGGAAGTGGATTTCTCTGCTCCTCTTCCCACCAGTTGTTTACATTTTTATCCAATCTTATGTATACCTTTGGTTTTCTTTTTAAATTTTAATAATTTAGATGATTCTATTTAAAAACAAGGTGTTGGATATCTTTGTCCAAAGATTTTTTTTTTTTACTATCACAGAATACAATTTATTCTTGGTATGCACTTAAAAAGACCAAAATGGAAAATGAACATTATTTGAGATATGTTACAGTGTCTTCATCCCACAGGCACTTATGATCCTAGCAAATAGCGTTAGCAGCTAGAGAGGGTCAATTTTTGAATATCCCACAGAATATGTGTATGGAAATTATAATACATTTTGCACATTCTTTATGATACTTTCCTATTTCTCTTGAGCACATGGAATTTTTTTGGAACCCTTCTTGGCAGAAAATCATTTTGGCCTGATTCACATAAAATTAAACATTTAATGAATTTAGGGAAGGAGACACTATTATGGAGATGTGCAAGCCTTGCACAGACTGATGCTAAATGGACAGAGAGTTTTAATGTTCTTACTGATTTTTGCACATTTAAATATATTTTATTAATGTTTGGCCACTTTTATGTAGCTTTTATCTTATTAGTTATGACTGGTGGCCAAACCAATAAATGAATTGATTGAGTGATCGCAAATTGTGAAACTCAACTCCATTAGATATTTCAGTAGATGACAAATTAAATGGATTTTAAAAGAAGCATTACATACAGCAATGGAATTTAAATGTCAATTGTTTCTTGTTATGACAATTATGTATTCTAACTCTGTATTGGAAGGAGTTGTAATTAATTTTGCTGAAAAGCAGAGACAGAAGACAATGTGAACTTGTGCTCTACTTGTGAATTTTGATAGCTATATGACTGGTCATTATAGGAATAAAATTATGACTATATTAGATCTTTCTGAGTTTGTTGTGGCAAGATCTAATATATGCTTCCATGTTTATTGGGAAGTGTGAAAATATTCAAAAGTAGCCTGTTAGATGTTTTCAATATACTTCTGTCAGTACTATTTTTTGTAAAATGCCAAGCACAATAGTTTTTAAATATGAAAGGACACAATAATAATTTCTTTATAAAACTATTTTTAATTGTAGTATCTTTAGAAACTATCAATATTATTTTAGGAAAATGAACGATTGATTTAAATAGACAATACTAACCAAAATCATGGAAATCATTTATTCATGATCTATCTCTAAAAAAAATAGAGCATTTCCATCAAAATCAATAAAAAGCAGTAATGATGTCTATTAATATGTTTTATATGCACTAATTTATTTAATTAAAATGCCAAAAACTGCTAGCCATTTCATTTTGAATTGCCTTTTAAATCCTAACATTATTTAATTGGAGGCACTTATGTGATAAGGGACCTATCGTTCTCTTTCTCTGTGTCTCTCTATCTCTCCGTCTCTCCGTCTCTCTGTCTACCCCATCTCCCTCCCAAAATAAGTATTTAATATTTAAAGCTTTGCCAATGAACTTTAAATTATTAAAATCTATATTAAATATACATACACTTTCCTGATAGCAAAAAAGTTACTTCTGTCCCATGGATGATTGATCTATCATTATAATATATCTCGATTCTTCCAATACTCTGAGCAATTAAAAGTGACTTCATGACTTGTCATCATTATACTTATCAGCACTGCTTGTCCAATGTGTTTTCTCTTCACTTCATGATAAAATGTGTGACTCAATATCAATTCAATTTCCTTCCATTTTTACTTTGTAGCCCACATTTTGAAGGAATACTGCCATTCATATTACTCCAAAAAACAAAGTTCATGTCTTGTGATGTAATAGAACTATAAATTTAATAAGATTCAGCTACTATGAATCTTGCCAGATTGGTTTTCAGTCAACAGATTGGGATTCTAAATTTAACAAAGTTAAAAAGAATTACTTGGCATATCTCCAGCAGCCAAGTGTTCTCTTTCTGGATTCAGGCAAGCTCCATGGTTGTTGTGAACTGAACATCTAATTTTGAATAAAAATGTAGAATTTCTACAGGCCAATCTGCATTAAACAGAAACATGGCAGGCAAGTCTGCAATTCAATCACTATAATTTACTTTATAATAAATTTGAAGTGACTGTTGTGTATTTATTAATACCTATAATGAGATTTTGATTCAGTTTTAAACTATTCCTCAGTCAACATATTATCATTTTCACTAGAATCCAATATATACCATTAAAGTAACTTTTCCGTAGCTAGTTTGGTTAGAAAACACTACTTTCAATATATAGCAATAATTCATTTTGATCCTGAACATATCAGCTATTGAATTATTTATAAAGTATTGGGTGTAAGTAGACAGAGTGAGCACATTGATCTTTCATATGTAATTGTCAATTGAAAACTTTATGCTGAAAATGCTCGTGTCTTGACAAAACTGTTATAAATTATAGGCCAAAATACTAACCAGTTTAGGTGTCTGTGTGTGTCTGTGCTTGTGTCTCTGTGTATTTGTAATGGACTGAAATACGAAGGCTCAATTCCAGAAATTGGTCATTCCTTCAGACCACACCATAGTTATCCTAGAAACATCTCAAAATCTTCTTGCAGTAGATGGCTGAGATAAAATAAAATTTGCTTTAATTGAGAAAATACAAGCTACCTACCCTCAAAACGACGCTACAGAACACTGCAAACTAAGACAAGTAGACACAAGAACAGTTTTTTCCCAAACGCCATCACTCTGCTAAACAAATAATTCCCTCACCACTGTCAAACTACTT
>JANHFT010002050.1:72115-82921 GCA_032467955.1 Pseudoxenodon macrops
TTGTATTATGATATGTAAAATGTTATATATGGAAATGAAATGTTAAAATTAATGTTATGGAAAATAAAAATTTGTTTTTTAAAAAAAAAAGGTCTACAGTAGACTGTCTAAGGTTAAAGTTTTGGGGGTTTGGAGAAGAAATCACAGAGTCAGGTAGTGCATTTCAGGCATTGACCCCTCTGTTGCTGAAGTCGTATTTTCTGCAATCAAGTGTGGAGCGATTCTGCAACATTTTATATAAGGAGAGTAACATGCATGGTCAAAGTGATTGGTGAACATCAAACAGGGCTTAAATTGTCGGTATTCCCTATGGGGGGATTGGTTGGTGAGTGGGGATTTGACAAATGGGAGCACTTCTTCACATCGTTTCTTCCCCCCCCCTCTTGCTACCTGGAGAGAAGAAACTGCTACTTATTAATATGCTTGTGTCTTGTGGTTTTAAGAGTTTCCACCTGGTTGCCTCTCCTCTGTTCTCTCCCTGAGCGTGGGCTGCAAGTTCATTACAGATGCTTTTAGTTGGAAGACGTTTCCCGCTGTATTGTCACCTGAGCGGAAAAAGCTTGAAAATAGGTCACTTCACTTGGCTGAGCAGATCCTCCATCCATGTGAATACAGCTGCTTCCTGCCTTCCCCCAAACCTTTTGCCTCAGTCTCTGGTGCTGGGATGAGCCTGGCTCTAGGTGCTTGTGACAGGAACAGATAGCAGGAGGATGTATTTTGCTAATGGGACGAAGGTTCTCCCTGCTTGCGCCATCAGTGGGCAGCTGAAACGGCAAAAAAAAGTGGCCTCAGGAAGACAGTTTTGGATTCTGTTCCTCTTTCTTTCTTTCTTTCTTTCTTTCTTTCTTTCTTTCTTTCCTTCCTTCCTTCCTTCTTTCTTTCTTTCTTTCTTTCTTTCTTTTTTGCATTCTCTGTGAGATCAGAAAGTTAAAGGGATCTTCTGAATTTAAAAGAGATCTTCTCAAAGCTATTTATTTATTTATTTATTTATTTATTTATTTATTTATTTATTCATTTACGTATTTATTTATTTATTTATTTGTTTGTTTGTTTATGTGTTTGTTTATTTGTATGTTTTGTTTGTTTATTTATTTTGTCAAGCATGTATAAGATTACAGACAAAGAATAAACATGACTGAATATATAAGATGTACAAGCATGGTTATGAGTACATGATATTTTACGAATTCATGGGGACATTAGGACAGGGATGGTAGGCACGTTGGTGCGCTTATGCACGCCCCTTAAAGACCTCTTAGGAATGGGGTGAGGTCAACGGCAGACAGTCTAAGGTTAAAGTTTTGGGGTTTTGGGGAAGAAACTACAGAGTCAGGTAGTGCATTCCAGGCATTGACCGCTCTGTTGCTGAAGTCGAATTTTTTGCAATCAAGTTTGGAGTGGTTACCTTAAGCTTGTATCTATTGTGTGTTCATGTGTTGTTGTGGTTGAAGCTGAAATAGTCATTGACAGGTAGGACATTGTAGCAGATAATTTTGTGTGCAATACTTAGGTCAGATCAGAGGTGGCATAGCTCTACATTTTCTAGGCCCAAAATTTCAAGTCTGCTGGTATAAGTATTCTGCGGCGAACTTCAACCATCACCACATATGTTTTTCTAATGGTGTACATCAGGGGTGATTCTAATTTTTTTACTACCAGTTCTGTGGGTGTGGCTTATTTTGTAGGCGTGGCTTGAGGTCAGGTGATCCCATTTACAGCTTCCAGAAACCACAACACATATATTTTAATCTTAACTCCTAACAGGCTTAATCTTTATTTTACTCATATGTTGTAGGATTTGATTTCTGCTTTGTCTCATCACACAAAGTTCTTCAAGGCTTTTAACAAGCCTCTTTGGTAAATCCAGTAGGAAAAAAAATTATCCAGGTCACTCTCTTGGTTTGTCATTTGTCATTTCCCTTTTAAATTTAAAACCTCAGCCAATTTCTTTTGTAGGCACAGTGAAGCATCCTTTTCTAAATCATTATCTTGGCCTGTCAGTTGTAAATCCACTTTCGATACCATCTCTATCTTGTCAGATAAAATTTGTTCTATATCTGACATTTCTTCAATAACATCTTTTGGACATAGGCTGTCCACGGAAGCAGATATTATAAGTGACATATACTTGGAACTGTTTGCGACTTCTTTCTTTTTCTCTTTCCTCTTTCAAACCGTGGGAGATTCCTGTGGCTCATTCACTTGCATCTTTCAGACCTGGGCCTCAGTCATTTAACAGATTAACAGAGTTGGAAGGGACCTTGTAGGTCATCTAGTCCAACCCCGCCCAAACAGGAGACCCCACTACACCATTTCTGATAGATGGCAGTCCAGTTTCATCTTGAAAGCCTCCAGTGATGAAGCACCCACAACTTCTGAAGGCAACTTCTGTTCCATTGGTTGATTGTTCTCACTGTGAGAAAATGTCTCCTTATTTCAAGGTTGAATCTCTCCTTGATCAGTTTCAATCCATTATTCCTTGTCTGGCTTTCGGGTGCTTTGGCAAATAGCTGGACTATTTGATACTGTGTCATATAATATACGATTATTAGATTAGACAAACGATTAATTTCCAAATTAATACAAAATATGCTGCATCCTGTATGTTCTATTCCAACCACACCCGCAAGTTTAATTTGTCCTTGCCTTTCATGCAGATAATACCTGCTGCAAATCAACCTCAATTCCTGGTTACTGCAGAGGCACATTCACATGGCTTCCCTGACAACTGAAGGGATTTGACCTATATATTTTTTTCAACCTTCCAGTCTAGTCTTTAGCCCTAGGCTTTTCCCGTTAATCTCCCATCCAGATATAAAGCAGATTTAACCTGCTTAACTTTTTTTCAAGTTTAGCCAAGTTCGGCTACATGCAGTCACCTGCGGTGACATTTTCCCATGAAGATACATTATCATTCATGGTTAAAAACAACAAGAAGGAGGACAGAATTGCATAGAGAAATAAAACGTACATTGATACTGAATGGCACAACTTCAGGAATGAAGAAAGAGAAAAGTCTCTGAATAAGCCTCTACTTCTAAAGTTCCTTTCTCTTCCTCTTACTCCCACCCTGACCTCTGGTACAGGGGTTAAGAATGCAGTAGTGCAGGCTAACTGTGCCCACAGTCTGGAGTTCAATCCCAATTAGCTCAAGGTTGACTAAGCCTTCCATCTTTCCGATGTTGGTAAAATGAGGACTCAGATTGTTGGGGGCAATTACCGGTAGCTGAAATTGTAAACTGCCCAGAGAGTATTGTAAAGACTATAAGTCGAAGTGCTATTGTTTTCATCAACAAGATAGCAGTGTTCCAATATCTCAGAGGTTGCCACAAAGAAAAGGGAGTCAAACTATTCTCCAAAGCACCTGAGGGCAGGACAAGAAGCAATGAGTGGAAACTAATCAAGGAGAGAAGCATCTTAGAGCTAAGGAGAAATTTTCTAACAGTTACAACTATTAATCAGTGGAACAACTTGCCTCCAGAAGTTGTGAATGTTCCAACACTGGGAGTTTTTAAGAAGATGTTGGCTAACCACTTGTCTGAAGTGGTGTAGGGTTTCCTGCCTGAGCAGGGGGTCAGACTAGAAGACCTCCAAGGTCCCTTCCTATTCTATTCTAAATCTAAGGCAGGTGTGTCAAACTCAATTTCATTGAGGGCATCATCAGGGCTGTGATTGACCATGGGGGGGCTGGGTGTGTGTGGCCACCTGGGTGTGTGTGGCCAACTGGGTGGGCATGGCCAACTTGATGCCACTCACTGGGCATGGCTGACTGGGTGGGTGTGGCCAGCATGACACCACTCCCCAAACTGCTGGTATATTTCCTCTTTGCACTGGGTAGACCAGGCCGAAGTGATGTGGGCTAGCCCCTTAAATTTTCCAGGATGGCTCCGTGGACTGGATCCAACCAAATCGCAGGCATCCCTGATCTAAGGTTTTGGCATTTTGGAGTCTATCTGCTTGATCTACTGGTGATTCCTAGACACAATCTAAGCAACCTGCTTTAAGGAGAACCTTATATTCGAGTATTTGTTTGGCTGCTATATAAGGCTAACTGTCCAATGTGTCTTGCCAGGTCATAGCCAAAGCAATCCATTGTTAATATCCATTGGATGTTGACTTTCTTGAATTCGATGCTAGGAATTGTACCAAGAGACACATTTGTAAGGTTTGCAAGTTGTCCTGGACTCACCTGTGGCTCTATGGAAAGTAATCCAAGCAGTTAACCTTTCTCGCCATTCCACAATGGAGAGACTACTTCACCATCTAATCTTTATTAAATGCTGCACGTTCAGGTTAAACCACACCCAAAAATAAGCAATGGAATTTGAATAGGCACACCTATGTATGAATATATGTACATCATAACTAGCAGCCATGTTCTGCATTTCCTGCATCGGACGAGGAAAGCACCTTTTTCTCCTTCTGTCCTGGCCACCTGTTACAGAAGCATGATTGAGAGTATTTTAACATACTGCATCCCTGTTTGGTTTGGTGGCTGCAGTGCCTCAGATAGAAAGTCCCTACAGAGAGTGGTGAGGACAGCGGAGAAGATAATAGGAAGTTCCCTTCCTGTTATTCAGGATACTGCTTATAAGCGCTATGTGCTTAGAGCTCATAGCATTGTTAGAGACCCCACATACCCACTTTATGGTCTGTTTCTGTTGTTCCCCTCTGGAAGGAATTTTCGAAGTATTTCTAGCAGGACTACCAGATTCTGTAACAGCTTTGTTCCTCTGGTAAACTTGAAAAGATTCATTTTTCTTTTTTTGTATTACATCCAAACAAATTGTGTTGTTTCTTTGTGACATATAATATGTGTGGGTGTATGCCTAATTTTGTATTTATTTATTTTGTCATGTCTACGCAGTGTACATTGGAGGCGGTGACCCATCGAGAGCTGTAGGCAACGAAATCTCATTTCAATGTATGCCGATTAGTGAACATTCAAAGTGACTGTAAAGTTATTTTAAGTTGAAATCTCCATAAAAGAGACCAAGCTAAAACATGGCTTACCCACTGACTAGGCTAAAATGTTTAACTACCCTACACACCCTACAGGACCTCAACTCCCTAAAAGTGTGAAGAGATACATTGCTCAAATTGTGATACTTCCAAATAAGTCGAGATTGCAATTGATGAACTGTGAGTAGCTTCTCTGCATGGAAGGTGGAGGCTGGAATATTCTCACTTCCTCTCTCTTTCCTATCAAGGCTTTGCAACAGGAAGT
Source organism: Pseudoxenodon macrops (assembly GCA_032467955.1). Taxonomy (NCBI): domain Eukaryota; kingdom Metazoa; phylum Chordata; class Lepidosauria; order Squamata; family Pseudoxenodontidae; genus Pseudoxenodon; species Pseudoxenodon macrops. Next base: position 77,343 of record JANHFT010002050.1, read on the forward strand.
GGTGAGACAGGAAAGGGGAAGCATGTAATAATTCCTGAACACTTCCATGTGAAGAGAACATGCTGCATCTATTTTGGCCAGTAAGGTAAGGGTTGCTAAACTTTATCTATAAGCTAGCTAAACAGAAATAGAATTCCAGACAAGGAATAATGGATGGAAACTGAACAGAGATTCAACTTAGGGGAGACATAATAGAAGTCTTCCAATATTTGAGGGGCTGCCCCAGAGAGGAGGGGGTCATCCTATTTTCCAAGGCACCTGAAGTCAAGGAATAAGGGATGGAAACTGATCAAGGATAGATTCAACCTAGAAATAAGGATAAATTTTCTGACAGTGAGAGCAATCAACCAATGGAAGAGAAGTTGTCTTCAGAAGTTGTGGGAGCTTCATCATTGGAAGCTTTCAGAAAGAAACTGGACTGCCATCTATCAGAAATGGTGTAGGGTCTCTTACTTGAGAAGGGGGTTGGACTAGATGACCTACAAGGTACCTTCCAACTCTGTTAATCTATTAAAAACTGAGTAAACACATTGGAAGATCTGAAAAACATTGGGTTGGCTGTTTATAGAATTAGGCTTAACATCTTTTAAGAGAAACTGTTGTTAGAAAAGAACAACCCCACAGTAAGAGGAAAAAAAAGTGACTTATTGAATTGGGCTATAATGTGACATGAATCCATCTATCTAACTAACTATAATGCTTGTAGGAATCAACACAATCTTTTTGCCTATGAGATTGCAATTTTGTATGGCTTCAAAGTCAATCTTCTCCAGTATTACTCCTTGTAGATTGATGTTTGATATGCTCCCATCAAGTCCTTAACCAACATCTATCTCAGTCTACCGTGTTTCCCCGAAAATAAGACAGTGTCTTATTTTCTTTTGACCCCCGTAATAAGCGCTTGGCCTTATTTTCGGGGGGGTCTTATTGTTTTTGAGGTGGAGGAGATGGTGAGCGTGGTCACCTCATGGCTGCTGCTGTGTTCTGGGGAGGGTTTATTTTCGAGGGATGGATTATTTTAGCGCATGCACTCAAAAGCCTGATTGGGCTTATTATCTGGGGAAGTCTTATTTTCAGAGAAACAGGGCACCTTCTTTCACCTATTTTTATCTAAACCTTACTCTAATACAGGTAGTCCTCAACATATGACCAAAATTGAACCCAACATTTCTGTTGCTAAGCAAGACAGTTGTTAAATGAGTCAGGACCTTTTTGCCATAGCTGTTAAGCAAATCAATGAATTTGTTAAATGACTCTGGCTTCCCCCATTGACTTTGTTTGTTAGAAGCTCTTAAGAAGGTTACAAATCACAATCCCAGGACCTCAGGATGCTGTAATCAATGTAAATGCATGCCGTTTGATCACATGACTGTGTGGATGTTGAAATGGTTATAAGTGTGAAAACTGGCCATAAGTCACTTTTTTCCGTGCCATTGTAACTTTGAACAGTCATTAAACAAATGGTTATGAGTCAAAGACTACCTGTACAATAATTTTTTACCTATATTCAGTCTCTGACCGTGTTTCCCCAAAAATAAGACAGGGTCTTATTTTCTTTTGACCCCGAAATAAGCGCTTGGTCTTATTGTTTTTGAGATGCAGGAGGCGGTGAGCATGGTCACCTCATGGCTGCTGCTGTGTTTTTGGGAGGGCTTATTTTCGGGGCGGCGGCTTATTTTTAGCGCATGCGCTCAAAAGCCTGATTGGGCTTATTATCCGGGGAGGTCTTATTTTCAGGGAAACAGGGTACTAGCATACATCTAAATATTTCTGACCCATAAGAATCTACTAGATCTAAAGCTCATTTTAATGAGCCCATTTAACTTGTTTTCAAATAATTTGCACTTAGGTAAATGTCTTGAAATTACTCTTCTGGATCTCTTGTTCCTGTTATTCTGCTTGAAAAGAGGACTTACAAGAAATAAAACAGATAAAAGAGCTTTTTAAAATTACATTTCACATGACAGTCCTGGTTGTAGCACCCGTAGAAAAATAAAAACCCGAAGCAAAATGTAGAATAAAACTCTCACTTGTCTTTGTCGTCATCTCTTTAGATTGGTTTCCATAGACGATTGATGTGTTTTTGCCATTGCTAAAAAACAGAACCACATTTTCTCTTGTTATTCTCATATTATGGGCAAACAGAAACTTGGTTCTTTTTCTGAGTAGATCAATGCACAAGTCATGGGGAAAATAAATAGTAGTCATAAAAAAAAACCACCAGCCAGCCAGAACTGTAAGCTTTGCTTCTTTCTTAATATAATTTAAAGGTGTGTTATGTGTGTGGGGTACCATGGGAAGAAGGTAGTTCAGTTCTTTATTATCCTGTTATTATTTAGGTATGTTAGACACTTACACATCAATCCTTAAATATCATTCAATTTACATTGTTGCTTGGTGTAGTGGTTAAGAAATCAACCGAGAAATCAGGAAACAATGAATTTTAGTTCTGCTTTAGGCATGAAAGCCAGCTGGTTAGCCAATCACTAGGAGACTATGAGTTCTAGTGCCACTCCAGGCATGAAAGCTGGCTGGGTGATATTGGGCCCATCACCAGGAGACTGTGAGTTCTAATCCCACCACGTTAGGCATGAGAGCCAGCTGGGTGTCTTGTTAGAAAGAAGAGTTATGGATTCTGCTCCTGATTTATTACTTCTGTTTTGATGCTGTCAGAATATTCATAAACTGGAATAGGGCAGAGTAACAAGATCAGCCAATGAAACTGGCTGAAACAAAAATTGAAACTGTTCTCTCCTCTGCTTGTGTTTTGCCTGTAACTACGACCATGTTGGAAAATCTGCTTTTGGTATTGTATGTGGGGTTTTTTATGTATAAAGAGAAGTGAATGAATCCTGCTGAATCAGTTACCTTTGTGTGCTTTCTGGATGTGATTTCTGTAATAAACTCTGACAGATGCAGTATATGGAGTAATCTCCTTCTGTGAAGGAGTAAAATTTGAAAGTATATCAGACAGAGTAGCCCAGTGCATCATTCAACTGAACAATCAATACAAGCTTCAAATCATCCAAGCTTAACACACCAACAATACGTTATAGTGATGATGAGGTCGAGGAGTTTTACGACTAATCAAAGAGAGAAGCAACTTAAAGAGAAACTTCCTAACAGTGAGGACAATTAACCAATGGAACAGCTTGCCTCCAGAAATCGTGGGCGCTCCATCAATGGATGTTTTTAAGAAGAGTCTAGACATCCACTTATCTCCTTATTCTCCTGCTTGAGCAAGGGGCTGGACTAGAAGACCTCCAAAGTCACTTCCGGCTTCTTCTGTTCTGTTCTGTTCTGTAATGGATCGACGACATCAGCAAATGTTGCGGGCCCAATTGGCAAAAGAAAACTCAGGACCGTAGTGGTTGGAAATATGTGGAAGAGGCCTTCATCCTGCAGTGGATAGAGAATGGCTAGAATGATGATGATGATGATATGGAATAATGCCGGGGTTTCCTTTAAAAAAAACCCTGTGCTAAAATTGGAATTTATTGACTGTCAACGTCTTTACATGTTTCAAGAATAGGAATGAGTAACGAAGGGGAAGGCGACCGATAACAGAAAGCAGATAGTTGCATTTTTCACTGGTGTGAAAAGGGGTATTATATGGGCGCAATAATGGACTTTGTTTAAGTGAAAAGCTGTTACTGTTAATAGAAACCTGTAGACTTGGCTGGAGTTGGAAATAGAGAGGCATTGGGTTAGACAAGGGGTGTCAAACTCAAGACCAGAGGCCACATTCGGCCCACGAGGTACTTAGATCTGGCCCGTGGGATATCCCTGGAAACAGCAAGGGACTGGCTCGAAGTGCCTCTGCCAGCAAAAATGGAGCTTGGGAGGGACACCTGTGGCCCTCCCGAGCTCCATTTTTGGCTGTGACGGCCTCTTGCAACTCTCTGCCAGCAAAAATGCTTTCACTGGCAGAGCGCTCGGGCCACCACAGGTACCTCCAACATGAGTGACGTCGGGCCAGCCATGCCCACCTTGCCACGCTCACCTACACCCCCCGCAAGGTCAAACACAACCCTGATGCGACCTTCAATGAAATTGAGTTTGATACCCCTGGATTAGACCATAGCAAGTGCATCTCTTAGTATTCTGAGATGTTACAATAAAGGAGAATATTTGTAGCTGAAAGTTGAAATGACGTGTCCTTGGTGCTCTCTGAGCTTGGTTGTTTTCCTGCAGACGTTTCATTACCCAAACTAGGTAACATCATCAGTGCAATGAAACACCTGCAAGAAAACAATCAAGCTCAGAGAGCATCAAGGATCCCTCAGATCAGAGGTGGGCTTCTACTGGTTCGGACCAGTTCTACCGAGTAGTTAGTAGGCCGCTGGTGACGTCATGGAGCCGGTTCTGCTGCTCCGTGGGCGCCGCCATCTTTTTTTAATTTATTTTTTTGGATTTTTTTTCTTCTGCGCATGCGCAGAAGCTGAGTTTCTGGCACTGCGCATGCATCGCCATCTTGTTTTGGCCTTTTTGGGGGGATTTTTTTGGGTTTTTTTTCTACTGTGCATGTGGCGGGCGCACGAGGCGCGGGAGGTAGTAAACTGCCGGAGAGGTAAGTTAGAGCCCACCCCTGCCTCAGATGTTACATTCCAGCTGAAAAGTTCACAATATGATTTACAGGGCTTTCCCACAACACGAACAGGGACCATCCCAAAAAGAGGTCCCTATGGTCGTTCCATTTTTAATCCTTTTAGGCGCATAATTAACAGGAACCGCAATAGAGATGGAAAGTAGGACACCTGGTGATTTCTCCTCTGTCCTGCACCACAAAGGGAACAATGTAACCTCCAAATAAAAGAAGAGAGGAGCAGGGAGTATTTTCGGGGATTATCCTAGCCTTGAGCAGCATCCTCCCCGCAGAGACTCACCTGGGGCCCTTCTGTTCCTTTCCCATTTCCCAAAAAGTATTTTTAGAAGCCATTTTAGAACGAGCGGATATTATATTAGAGTGTTTTTTTCTAACCTACTGCTGATCGTGTGGATTTGATCATGATTGCTCCTGTGGTGTTACTTTTATCTGGATGAGGCTTTGTTTTGTTTTATTTTTTAGAAACTTTTTTTTCCACGGTCATATCCTGGTTGGCTTCACAATGTATTCTGAATCAGATAAACCAAGGCACCTCCTAGGAAACAGACTTTGAAATGTGAGGAAATGAATGGACGAGAACATAAATACGTTGATACGGTGCCTGTTGTTTCCACATCCACTGCCCGTGCAATCTGGCGCACGCTTTTCTTTGTGCAAGAGAGTTCAATTGGATACTCTTTTCCTAACCCCCACACTCCCGTTGCCGGGAGCTGGCTTTTGGAGCAAGAGAGGCCATGCTGAGTCCCATTAGCTGCGTGAACTCACTCATAATTACCGGTGGGTCGCTTAGCAGGCTCCCCGAGAGAATGGGATTATGGTCAAGCAGGAAGAAAACTATGAGCCCATGTTTGAGAGACACCTGCGTCCCAGAGAGACGCAGCTTTGAAGATCTCACCCATAAAAGAGAGAGAGAGAGAGAGAGAGAGAGAGAGAGAGAGAGAGAGAGAGAGAGAGAGAGAGAGAGAGAGAAGAT
>JANHFT010002051.1:7231-18218 GCA_032467955.1 Pseudoxenodon macrops
TTCTTGTGCTTTTGTTAGTCTGAGTGACATGGGGATTAGAGGTGGTGGGCTGCATATTATATTTTTGATGAAAAATAAATTATATATATATATAATTTAAATATTTTATTTATACACGCACACACACACACACTACTTGCTTACCAAACTATTTGACATATATTCATGTTGGTGGATGGGAACAATTAACTCAGAGCATAATTAAAACAATCAGAAGGGTTTAAATAGCCATGGAGTTATTATGTACCTACATGATAATTAAATGATCAAGTGACTACACAGTAATTTCATGGTGATTTGTGCTATATACAATATTTACTATGCACAAAACAAACAATACTGTCAGTTCAAAAAGAAAGTGAAAAGCCATATGTCAGCATTAAAATGTGTGCATGATATTTTTAATGTTGATTTACTTCCACAATTATCACTTTCTCACCACATTTTATGGCATGTTTTCACTGCTTTGCCTGTGAACAAAGTGTCAAGAGTAGCTTAATGAAAATGTAAACCTTTGTGCATATATGGCATGCTATGGAAGACAGTAGTGCAGAATCTGAATGCTTGAAGAATGAAACAAAACTGCAAGGAAAACATTATGACATGTACTATATGCATAATCCTAAACTTGGACTAAATACTGCATTTCTTCTAAGGAAAGTGGTAGATGTCAAAGTGGGGGACTTTTGGCTCTTCAGGCACCACTGAACTACAATACCCAGAAATAACAGTCATCATGGCTAGTCATGAATGATGCTGAGAGATGCAATTCAGCAACAACCGTGATCTAAGACAACTGAAATAAAAATACAATAGATTGATTCAGTTGATTCAAAATCTTCCTTTTGTTCACAGTCCAATGTGACAATAAATCAATGTTATATTTTTATTTATTTATTTTTATTTAGTTAGTTTTTCTAACATGTAACATAGATATAAGTGTAAATGTGGATAAGAAGACAGGAAATGGGTACGAATAAATGGGGAGAGTAAGACAAGGACAGTAGGCCAGCTGGTGCGCTTATGCATGCCCCTTACTTAAGAATGGGGTGAGGTCCACAGTAGACAGTTTAAGGTTAAAGTTATGGGAGTTTGAGGATGTTACAACAGAGTCAGGTAGTGAACCAGCATTGACCACATTGTTGCTGAAGTCGTATTTTCTGCAATTGAGTTTGGAGTGGTTAATCTTGAGTTTATATCTTTTTTTTTTGCTGTTGTATTATTGTGGTCATTGACAGGTAGAACGTTGTAGCAGATAACTTTATGTATCATGCTTAGGTCAGACCATAGGCGGCATAGTTCTAGGTTGTCCAAGCCCAAAATTTCAGGTCTGGTGGCATAAGGTATTCTATTGTGAACAGAGGAGTGGTGTACTCTCCTTGTAAAATACCCCTGGACTCTGGATGTCCGATATACAGTGTGAATTCCAGGCAGACGATCTATATTCAAGAATTGGTCTAACAAAGGTTTTGTATGCCTCAGTTTGCAGTACAATGTTACCGGAGAAGAAGCTTCACAAGATTAGGTTAACATCTCTTAATGCCTTTTGGGCAATGCTGTTACAGTGAGCTCTTGCACTTAGATCATTTGAGATGAGTACTGCAAGGTTCTTGACACAGTGAGGGTCATCAAGGAGGTCGTATCCACCCAGCTTGTATTTGGTGTACTGATTTTTGTTGCCAATGTGTAAGACAAAGCATTTGTTGGTTGAGATTTAAAGTTGTCAATTGTTCAACCATACTGGCATAGTCAAGGTTGTTTTGTTAACTGGTGCAGGGTTTGATAGGGCATTCCCTATTTTGACTACTTGTTGCCTGTTTGACAGGAACACAAATATCATTTGTGCGGGATCCAGAGATGTCATAAGAGTTTAGTTTTAACAGTAGTTTGTTGTGTACCACTGAATCAAATGCTTTGCAGAAGTCTATGTAAATTGTTTTACCTTGCTTTACCCTGTTAGAGTTGTGTAGTCCATATGTTTTTCCAGTGTAGGATTTGCAGATTACAGAACAATTTCCCCCCGAAACCAAACTGTTTGTTAGAGAGTAGGTTGTTTGTCTCCACTTAGAGGTTAATGGATTGCTTTATGATTGATTTCATAACTTTGAAGGTGACGCAACACAGTGAGATTCGTCTGTAGTTTTCAACTAGGCTGGGATCTCCCTTTTTGAAGATAGGGATGACCATGGCCATAGGTTGGGCAAGGAGCTGGTTCTGAAAGGTATCTCATAGATTGTGCTTAGAGGTTCTGCTATGGAAAGCTTTTTTAAAAAGTAGGCACATAATCCATCAGGGCCAATAGATAGAGATGGTTTATGTTGCATAGTGCCTTTTCAACATTATATTCTGTAAGATCAATATGTAGCAGATCATTACAATTAGATGTGGTATGACTAGGAAATGTGGGGCATGAACAATTGCTGTTAACAAAGACTGAACTAAAGAATGTATTGAAAAGGTTGGCCTTAACAGGCTTAAAGGCTTCATCATAACAGGCTTTCCTTTTAGGGGTGGGATGGTTTTCAAGTCTTTAAGTTTGATGTTTACAAAATTATAGAAGGTGTGCGTGGATTTCATGTGTAACAGGTTTTCCTCTTGTTTGCAGTGGTAATTGGTGAATTCTGCCTTTAATTGGTGGCATAAGGTTTTGTAGATGCTTTTAAAGTTATCTACGTAGCCAGTTTTGTTTTTTCGCCAAAGAGATTTTTTTATTGTAGTTTTCTTATTGTTATGGGTAAATTGTTTTTTCTGGGTTTGGGGTATCCTAGTGGTATGTATAGTTTGATGACTCTTTTGAATTCAAGCAAAAATGTGTTATAATGGTCTTCAGCAGTGTTACAGTCAGCGAACAGAATGTGCCAATCAAGAGATGAGAGGTCAGCAGCTATGAGATCGTAGTTGGCTTTTTTTAAGTTATAATTTGAAGCCCATCATTATGATCCTCTTTTCAAGAACGTAAATTGAGACAATAGTCAATCATGCTGTGGTCACTGTTGGAAAATGGTTCTTTTATTTGTAGACCATAAATTGAGTTTAAACCATTGCAGAATATGAGATCAATTCAGTTCTTGAGTCTAGTGTTATTTGTTACTAATTGATCCATCCCAAAGTAGTAATGGCATTGTACAGGGTAATATGTACTGTTTCAGTTGTATATTTGTTTAGGGTCCAATTAATAAGAGGTAAATTGAGGTCACCAAGAAAGATAACAGGGTGTGGGCAGGAGGCTGCCCACGTTAGTAGCGAAGTTAGCTTGTTCACATGAACTAAGTCATAATCAGGTGCTCTGTAACAAAGTAAGAAGCAAAATGTGGTATTTAAGGACAGTTTGTAGTTCAACTGATACCCTGTTTCCCTGAAAATAAGACCTCTCCAGATAATAAGTCCAATCAAAAAGTGCATGTGCTTTTGAGCGCATGTGCTAAAACAAGCCGTCCCCCAAAAATAAACACTCCCCAAAACACAACAGTATCCATGTGTTGACCACCCAAAAAGTATTAAGACCTCCCCAAAACACTTATTTCGGGGGTCAAAAGATCTTATTTTCGGGGAAACACAGTATATTTTAGTTGATTTTCAGATATAAAGTTGATATTCCCAAGGAGCAAAAAAAGAAACATGTTCAGTTGTCATTTTGATCACAACTGAACATAAACATAAAGATCCTTAATCTTTATGTGAAACTATTCAGATATTTATCCATTCCTCTAATTTTAGAGAGCAGTTTCTGCTGAGAAAAATATGGCACGTCCATATATTAATTAAAATAATTAATGTATTTGTGTAATGTAGGGGACATTGCTTGTAAAAATGTATGTGGATTAGGAGAAGCATTCAAAAATGTTATATAGAGAGTTTATATTAAAATGCTAAACTTAAATGGGAAAGTGTGAAAATAGAAATATGAAATACTTAAAACTATTATAAATTTGGAGATCCTAAACCAAAAACAATTCTAGTAAAGCTACTGCATTATAATTTATGTTAACTAACTCATAAAGCTGTGGGCCATCATTTTAAGAATTTAAATGTAAAAAATTTTTTTGAAATGGTTTGAAGGGAGACTTGAGTTTAGCCTTTCCTCAGCAGAATGTACAGAAATACACAGATGTAGAAGTAGACAGATCAGAAAGCAATGGCTTTGAATGTTGAATGGCAGACCTAGTAAAACCAGCAATTCTTGGAAAGGTTCTGACCAGTTCATGGGAAACAAGAAAGCCTGATAAATGTATCATGATAGCACTGTGGCAGATATCAACCAATGAAATGGGCAAGATGACACAAACAGATGGGAAAATATAAACAAACATGTGCGGGGGGAGAGAATAAAATTCAACAAGCTGGCAAAGTATTCACATTACTATTAAATTATCCCAGACAGTGCAAATACTAAATAATGACTGACCAAGTTAAAATGCATGTTTATTTATTTTTAAAAATAGACAATTAATATTTAGGAGCCAATACTCCATTTGCAGTCATGTATCAACACCAACCATTTCTTTCTATCCTGTTTCATCATCATTTGGGGCCAACTACCCAAAACATTTGATATAAAGATCAATGAATGAATAATTCATTTTTAATAATTGAACATGCACATGTTCCATATCTTATACCATTTGACTCCCGATGGATGGGTGAAAGGCTTAAGGATCATTAAGCGTTTTCCCTCACAACTTTTTTCCATTTGTAATAATGTGTCTCATTAAGTGCTATTCAGTTGAACTGAACTAGGAAAGCAGATTCAGAGCACTGGTGGACACACACACATTGCACCTCTCAGCAACTCCTTAAATCAAATACATCTTTTCTGGAATTGTTATGGCTGCCACCAACAATTGCAGAAACAGATGTAGCTTCTATCAATAGGCCAACTTGACAGAGGTGGGTTCCTACCGGTTAGGACCGGTTCTATAGAGTAGGTAGTAAGCCACTGGTTACATCAGGGAACCGGTTCTGGTCCGTGGACGCTGCCATCTTTTTGGGGGATTGCTCTTTTTTGGGGGGGGAAATTTGTGCATTTTTCCAGCGTTTTTTTTTCTTCTGCTCATGCGCAGAAGCCGGGTTTCTGGCACTGTGCATGTGTCGCCATCTTGTTTTTTGAGATTTGTTTTTTGTACTGCGCATGCGCGTGCATTCGAAGTGCGGATGCACCCATGAGTCACACCCATGCAGCGCGGGAGGAAGCAAACTGGCAGTGAGGTAAGTTAGAACCCACCCCTGCAACATGAGTATCGCTGAACTCTCCAGATACCCTTTGAATCTGAACTGCTCCTCAATGCAGTCCTGCTGTTTAGATCTGCAAAATGTCCTTCCCAATACCTGAAGACATATTTAAACAGGCAACCTCTATTAGCAATTTTGTAAAAAAAACACCTAGGGCATTTTTAAAGCAGCAGATTATATTATGGGTAGATTATACAGTCTGCCATATGGAATAGCAATCTACTGGAAGCACTTTAACAAGTCAGATTTAACCCTAAAATGAATTCTTCCAGTTTATTTACTGAATTATTATTATAGGTTTTTTAATGTAAATGTTATTTCTCTAAAATAGCAACAGAAAAACAATATCTTCTATCTAAAACCCACAGCAGAGCAGATTTTTTTAGAATGAAATCACCTAAAACCTATACTTAGACCTATTATATTTATCTAGAGAAATCAAAGTTAAAGAGCAATATTCTTTAATTCCATTCAGTTGCTAGGCAATAACATCCAGAACTGTTAATTAGTTCTGAACCCTGGGTAACCCTTCCACTTAAATCTTTAAATCCTTTGCCATTGGTATTCAGACAACTGGACTCTTGTGATTTCATTGTTTGTTGTATTTAATTAGCTCTCATAAGATACATACTTTAATTGATGTACACTGCCCTTCAGTAAAACAAGATTAAAACACATTAAAAAAAAACTAAAACAATTCAACATTAAAAGCAAGCCAGGCATGAAGGAATAAATAATGGAAACACTAGCAAAAGTCATTTAACCACATGAAAAGCCACCTCAATCCACCTCCTACAAGCCAAGAGAAAGACAGTCAGAAAGTAATGTTCAGGTGAGATTAAAAGACGCTTCTAAATCTGACACAAATTTTTTAAAACCTTTCCCTAGACCCAAAACACCAGAGAAAGGCATCAGACAGGCTCTTCTAAAGAAAGGGTTCCATAAATATGGCAAATACCAGATATCAGATCTGAGCAATGCTAAAATTCAAACGCAAAAGAGTGCACAGATGTTATTCTGACACTCCCATGCATCCCAAAGCCCTTTCAATCCAATCTTACTAAATACCCCAAATTTATTAATATCTTTGCAAAATGCATACCCATTTTCTCCAGTAACATATGGAGAAATGGCATAGATAGCCTCCTCTCTCCATTTTTTTTCTCGCAGCAGCAGCCATACTATGAAGCAGGATGATGTGGAAAAAGTGATTGACCCCAAGTAAACCAGTTCAGGGTTGATGAGTGTAGACTTGAACCCAGGTTTCCTTGGACTTAATTCCCTATCTTAACCTTTACAACACACCGGTACAGAGAAAAAAGGGTCTACTGATGGTCTAAAATAATATGAAAGAAAGGGACTTATTTAATTATTGAGGTCCCTCATCCTAAACACATTTATAGATGAAAATCACTACTACAATTTGTTATAACATTCTACACATAGTTCAAAGATAAAGACAATGCATTTCAGAAATTAGGAATTCTTCTTTTAAAAATATCAAAGATGGAAATCCAGCTTAATGGAGAAATGGTAGACCTCAGATACAAATCCATGTACTTTAATAGCAGCAGTAGATAAAACAACACCCCAAACCACATTATTTTAGAGAAAGAAGACTGAAAAGTAAATTGAAGAGTCTTCACCAGGACTTAACAGTTCTTCTCTATTGTATCAATTAAATCTCATGTACTTCTAACGATTAATTAAGAATGATTCATAGCATATTAGCCCATATTAACTTGTTCATTTGTCTTAAAACTAATACTGTTTTATGCATTTTATTTTTATTAGTTAGCATGGTAAATTAAAATATTAAAAACTTTATTCATTTGTTTATCTACCTTTTATGAACTGAATTGTATTATTCAGTAATGAATCTTGTCCATTTACAAATTATTCTGCTCCCTTTCTCCTTTCATAGTCCTATCTAAATACCCAACAGATATAAATATTTGGACTCAAAAGTATGAAGGTCATCATACTCAGACTTCTGGACTTGAATATGATCTGCATATTGTGAAATTCACCCATCCAAAATAAAGTTATTCAATAGTTAGTTCTCTCATTCAATAATGACTTATATGAAACTGAAATTCTTTAGTGATAAATCTTTAATACTCTTCAAATGAATCATTGACCATTATACACTGCATGAATCTGGCCCTTTGTCTCAAATTATGTCGTCCTGCTGCCATGCATTATGTTCACTAGTGCCTCAACAATGTTACAATGCTCTTCATTCATCCCAGTGGAATGTAGAGATTGATGAATCAGCATGAGCATTGCAGTTTGTTTCCTAAGGCAACTTCTTCCAATGTCTCATCTGCGCTTCCCCAATGGAAGAGATGTGCAATGTCTTGTGTTGCTATTGTGTAGCATTCCTATCACATAACAGTTTTGGAAAGGTCAAAGTGATTTTCTCTTTTTTTAAAGTCATAGATTGTTATAAATTTCACTTTAAAGTTTGCTTCTTAGAAAAATATTGGAGATTATTTTGCACTGTAATCAAATAAATGTTTACATCTGGAGGAAAATATTTGTAATGTCTATGGTAGTACTTTCAAATATGTTTAAGGCTAAAACACCTATCTGTAAATAAGACAAAGGACACCTGCAGTCTCAGGCTAATCTGTGATAGTCCCAACCTCATTATGATGATCCCAGAAGCCTCCTCTGACTATTATTGCTGAGAATCATTACTGTAGTTTCCCATCATTTTAAATCAGGAAATGCACAAAAACACTAAGATAAACCTTACAATAAACATTCCCTAAAACCCAGGAAGCAAGGAATCTCATCTCAATCTCCTACAAGTGGACATTGCCCAACTCACACTTTATTAGCACCCTATTCATTGTAGTTCTTGTTTCAAAAAGATACTGATCACAGCCCTTACCATCAATGCCACTATTATGTTCAAGTGCATACTGGCTATATTGACACATCATGCTAAACTATAGCTTGATTAACCATGATTTAACAAAGTCACAAGTGATTGCATTCACACATTATCTATTGTAATCAAACAAGCTACTGTATGTTTTGATTTAGAGCAATGTTTCTTTTATTCCAGCCAAATTATTTGCCTAATAAGGAAACACGTGGAACTTACTCTATAAAAGGGTGTCTAGGCCTGCAGTCAAAGCTACCTTTTAAAGGGGACTGCTCAGCAGCCTCCAATAGAAGGCCCTGTACTACAACAGATTTTTCCCTCTGTGTTTAGTGAAATTTCAGATGACTAAAGCTAATGTAGGATGGCCTGCAGGCCACCAGCCTCTGCTCATTCAGGCATCACCAAATGGCTTCATGAACATAAAGTGGGAAGATGGAAGAATCCTTGAAATAACAAAAAAACCATGCCTGGTATCAGACTGAGTGTCAATTTGCAAAACAGAATGCCAATATCAGCTTTAAAAAAAACTTTTGAAAAAGAATTAGGCTCCGTCAATAACCATAAATGTTTATGTGCCAATATATGTGAGTCTATCCATCTTTCTCTCTAAACATTTCAGACAGGAGTTGTCTATTTACAAAAAAGAAAAGACAGAAACCTGATATGTTCTTTTGAAGTTATTGTACAAGTAATGATAAATCAATCCCTCTGGCCAAGAATATCTTTCTCTTTTAAAAAGAAGAATCTTCTTGCATGAGTTACTTCCTAGAAATTTATTCTAAACTGCTTTTTTATTATTATTGAATGGCACTATTCAATGACAGGTAAGAGTGGGTTCACAATTTACCTTGTTACATATTTTATTTGGTTATGTATTAGGATTATTTATATGCTGTCTACTCAAAGGCTCTGAAAGGCTTACAACAGTCGCATTAAAAACATCCATAAAATCCATAAATATTGAAATAATTAAAAGGTTTGCTGCTGTCTTCCTTGAAAATTTACTCCCCCAAACGACTGTGGAAGATGATAGTTTTTACTTGTTACCTGAAGGCTAACAGAGTGGGGCTTGGCCTCACTTCAAGAGTAAACTGTTCCAAAGTCAATGGGTTGATACAGATTACATTCATGCAGAGTACAGTATATACTGCTTATATACTGCAGCAAGTAGAAGCTGAAGTATATTCTTATTTGAAAAAATAATATATTATATTTCAAAGTTTGGTTGCTTTTTTGAAGCAACATTACAGGATCTTGTGACATAGATATAGGGCGCAAAACCAGCATCATCATTGTTATAAGAGAAAGATCAGATGTAAACTTCTACACTGGTCTTGCCAAGCATAGGACTTTGTAGATAAGTTAGCAACTCCAATTCCAGAAATTAAGAGCTGTAGAAAGCAAGAGTTTTGTAAAGAAAGTTTCAAAGAAACTAAACAATAGAGATTTTCAGTATATGATTTTGATATTTTCTATAAAAATTTAATGTTTGACTTGGTTGGCTATACAAGAGTTTAATCACAGAATCCTAAAAGTTTAGCATTAGCATCTCAATCTTCAATGAAAAAAGTTATATATTTTCATTCCTACTTAGATTTTATTTTTTTTAATTCTGAGGATTTTTTCATATTGTAATGAAGGTAAAAATGTGTTCCAGGATAATGTTGCAGGATTATGTTGATATTATGTTAATCCAATCTGAATCTGTCACCAGAAACAAAGGTTTATTCTTCAAAATTTTCAGGCTCATGCTGCAGCCCATCATTGGGGAACTTTTCCCTCTCTTTCCAGAATGTGTACTGGGCTGTTGTAACTGTGTATTTATATGGTGCCTGGTTGTGTGTAGCTTTTAGTTGTTAACTAGGGTGTTGATGACTGGCTATTAAGTCACTGATTGTTTCTTTGTGCTGGTACACCCTTGACTCCTAAATACCTGATAAGCTGATGAAAAAACAATCCAACCTATCAAAAACAGCACCACAAAAAAACAGATTAGGAACACAAGTTAAAATAGAGAAGAAAATGGTAAGTGAACACCTGTCTACCCTAGATGAATTCAAATCATCAGGACCAGGTTCTGAAGAAACTGGCAGATGTGATCTCAGAATCACTGAACTATATTTTTCAAAGATCCTAGAGCACTGGGGAATGGCCATAGGACTGGAAAAGAGCTGATGTTGTTCCCATATTCAAAAGAGGGAAAAAATAGATCCAGGAAACTACAGAACCATCAGCTTGACCTCAATACCAGGGAAGATTCTGGAAAAGATAATCAAGTAATGAATCAGCGAACACCTAGAACAGGTGTCAGCAACCTGCAGCTCCAGAGCCGAATGTGGCTCTTTGGGCCCTCTGCTGTGGCTCCCTGTCAGGTGATCCCACCACTACTGGCCCCACCCCTCGCCCTCGTCTCCCAGTCACTCATCACCTGGCCTGAGAAAGTAAGGATGATGGTGGAGGATGAAGAAGTGGCTGTGGCAGAGACAGAGAGAGGGAGAGGGAGAGGGAGAGGGAGAGAAAGAGAGAGATATAGACAGATACAGAGAGGGGGAGGGAGGGAGAGAGAGATGTCAAAAGGGTTTTGTGGTTCCCGGTGGTTTTTAACAACTAGTTCTCTGCCCTAATGACCGGCTGGGTAGGCATGACTTGGGGTGGTCATGTGACTGGTGGAAGTGAGTGACGTTGAGCTGGCCACACTCACCCTGATTTTGTGGCTCCCGTGTTTTCTTTTCTGTGGGAAACGGGTCCAAATGGCTCTTTGAGTGTTTAAGGTTGCAGACCCTTGACCTAGAAGCAAACAAAGTAATAACCAAAAGCCAACATGGGTTTGTCAAAAACAGATCATGCCAGACTAATCTTATT
>JANHFT010002051.1:18318-39447 GCA_032467955.1 Pseudoxenodon macrops
TATGATGTGTAAAAGTTATATGTGGAAATGAAATGTGAAAATTAATTTTATGGAAAATAAAAAATTTGGACAAAAAAGAAAGAAAGAAAGAAAGAAAGGAAAAGCCAGCTAGTGTTTTGCCTGCTCTGCTATACCTAACAGCTACTGCATAGCAAAACAATTCAAAATAGTCATGGTTACATAGAGAAGGGCAAAATACCACTATAATAACTATTGCAAGGCCTGAGGAATTCCACATGGGAAAGTTAAAAAAGCAAATTCAAAGTTAAAGCTTGCATTATAGTGCTGCAGTGGGTGGCAAGCGAAGGATGCTCAATCCGTTGGATCAGCAGGTTTTCCATAAAACGAAAACTCTATTTATATAAATCCTCATTTTGTTCATAACGCCTTACCATGTGGGTGGCTATGGAAGGAAGAACAATAGCAGCATTCATTATACTGACATGCATGTGAAACAGGTATTATCCCCAAGCACTTCTTTCCTGCTGTGTAATAAAACTGTGTGCCACCGAGAAATGAGTCCATTTCACATAAACAGGAGAATCTGATCAAAACAAGAAGTGCCTTTCCAAGCATTTTATTCAAAAGGGTTTTTTCTCTCTCTCCCCTGTGCCTTGCTCTCTGCCTTTCAATCTTGATTTCTATTGCTTGGAACACAAACAAGATGCACATTTCAGGAGCTCCACAGCCAGAGATGAGAGATACTATGATGTACTTTGCAAGATACCACTTTCAATTACCATTTCCAATTGCGTTACTGACAGGCTTGATTATCATAAATCTTCATGGGTGTATGATATTTCTAGAAAATCAATAGCTAAGACCAACTATTTTAAAAACTTCAGTGATGCTGTTTCTGCGCAGATTTTTAAATGCTCCGTGGAAAGATTTGCTTACAGCCTTAGCTATTTTTAAAAAGAAATATATGTAAATATATCCCATACGCATACAAATAACAAAAATGAAACCTGAAAATACACAATAAGCTTATCTTCTAAGAAAACTGTGATATAGAGTAGATTTTGTAGCAGAATTCTGTTTCAGAAGTTTGAGAGTTAATATCTATTGTCTGTAAGAAAGTATCTAATTTATTTCCTACTTTTTCTAAATTGTATTGAATCATATAACATAAAAGCTGGAACTGCACTATTTCTTGTTTCTATCTCTACTGGAGAAAAGCTTATTGAATTTGTGCTTGGTAGAAATCAGAAGCTGAAACTGATTGAAAACGAACACTTTTCATTATCATTTTACAGTACTGTATAACTTTTAATTATTTGGGATTATTATTTTTATTATGTTTACTCTCTTTGAAAACACACAGGAGATTGCTGCAAAGTTTCAGCAAGTAAAAACAAATGAAGAAAAAAGAAAGAAAATACAAGTGTACACATACACATTCCTTTCCTGACTATTATAAATCCCACAGATAAACGTAAACCAGACTGAAAAATGTTTTTTTTACTGAAAGAGCGTCTGAGGCTGAAATAGACAATCTCCTCACCCCATTTTTTTCAACTTTGCTGTAGTCTGAAATAAATCAACCTCCAGCATTTAATAAATAGCAATCTAAAATCAGGTTCATTAGCATATTCTCAAACTGATTATGATTTGGTGCCAGAAAGTGACCTGCTGAAGGTTCTAGCAAAGCTGAGCGGGAAAATCCATGAGTGGACAAGATCTGATGCTGCCACAAAGAAGAGGGAGTCAAGCTATTCTCCAAAGCACCTGAGGACAAGACAAGAAGCAATGGGTTCTAAGCAACTTAGAACTAAGAAGAAATTTCCTAACAGTTAGAACAATTAATCAGTGGAACAACTTGCCTCCAGAAGTTGTGAATGCTCCAACACTTGAAGTTTTTAAGAAGAGATTAGATAACCATTTGTCTGAAGTGGTGTAGGTTTTCCTGCCTAAGCAGGGGGTTGGACTAGAAGGCCTCCAAAGTCCCTTCCAACTCTTATTCTATTCTATTCTAAATCAGCACTAGTTGACTGACAAGGCACCTGTTTCCCAGACCAATAATTTCTCTTACTATATTTGTTGTTTCATGGCTAACAATCTTAACCGTTGAGAAATTGAATGCATGTAATCTTTCTGTATTGATGATAAATGAATATTGATAAGTTCCTTTTTTGAAAAGTACGCATTACAAACACACATATACTGTACTGTACTAGTAAATAGATAAGAGCTTAGGTAGTTCATGCTTGTGCAAGTTGACAGTTTGGACAAATATGCTGGATAAAAGTTTCTGAAAATGAAATTTGTTCCACAAACAGTTGTTTAAAGATCTGGAAAGAACATTACATTATTTCTTAGAAGTGGTAAGGAACTATCTTCTTTTTGAGTTAAAAATTCATTTCTGATTAAAACCCTGAAAACTACAATGTGGCTAACAGCATGGAAGTATATACAGATAAAATTTAAAACCACTTCCCAGAACCCTCCTTGAGACAGATAAGCAGTCTAGAAACATGAAATATAAGTAAATAAAACTAAAATAAAACTATAGTAATTCTTTTGTTTTCTAGAGTAGAGAGTGTGTTTAAAAAGCTACATTATGCTGACAACAATTTATTGTGCTCTTAAAAGAAATGTGATAGTAGACCTTTTCAATTATTGTGGTCAGAATGAAATTATAGGCTGTATTGTGCAAGATATTATCGGCCCTCTCAAGTTAACACTTTGCATTTCTTTATTTTCCTTCTTTCTTAAATGGAACTGAAGAAATGTTTACCTCATAGTTCTAAGCTTCAGAACAACATAAGAAAGCCAATGCTTTTTTTTTTAAAGGCCTGAACACTAAAGGCAACGTCCAGCAAATAAATCTGGTTACAATCCCCTGACTGTTATAAAGGTAGTGGTCTGAATCTTTGTCTACAAGCAGCAAAACCTCTATGGTTAACCAGATGAAAGTGTTGGTTAGGCCTTAGAGATCAGATATTCCCACATGAAACATGATACATCATGAATTGAGCAGAAGAGAGATTTTGAGCTTTTAAACAGCTATTCTGTGACAACAGGGCTGAGTGTAAGCAGATGTTGCTGCTGTCTAAACAACTAAGGCTTTTGTCCACATCAGCAGTAACAGTTTAGGTTGTAATGGACTGGTAGATAGTTTTGATTTACACAGTAAAGCCAGGGTGCTTCAAATATCCCTTTTAAAGGGCATAGAGATAGCTATCTGCTCGTTTCTCTGCAACTTGTGACCTACAAGGACAGTCATTGAATTTACCTAAGAGCAAAGCAAACACTTAAGGATCCTACAAACTAGAGGCCTGGACTGTTATCAAAAAGGTAATGGCTTACAAGTTGGATTCGTGCCCTTACAGCAAGTGCTTTCAAGCTTGAAGATTTTATATTTGGAGCAAACGTTCTCACAAGAGCCTCATAAGGCTCTCCTCTGTACTTCTTGCTCAGCTTTCAATATATTTGTCTCCTTTGTAGTGTATATACTATAGTTCTTCTCACTTGCTGAATATGGCATTTTTGTATTTTTAACAAATGCTTCTTTCTATGTGTATTAATTACACTGTTGACATTGTTTGGTGAATACAATATCTAAAATATATATTTTGAAGTTTTCCAGTTAAATTTACTAAGCCTATACAGTAAAAGTTCCGTAAATTTTAGTACTATGAACAGATCTAAATGTACTGCATTTCCTATGTGAGATAGTAGCTGTGCAGAAACAGATCACTCCTTCTCAACTGGAGGTATGCTACTTAGTAAAAACTGTTGGACAGGAAGGTCAGAAAGTTAGTTAAATGGTTGGCTAGATATCACAACAATTCAATGTATACAAAGCTGGCTTGAAGATCATACTCAGGGAGTGCCCATCAATAGTTCCTCCTCAAATATAGGTAAGATTTTGAATGGGATGCCATGAGAATCAGTGTTGGCCCCGATAACCCTCAGCATTTTCATTATTTCATGAACAAAGAAATGGAATAAAAGCTTATCAATTTGCCAATCAAAATGAGTGGGTTCACAAAGAACCCAAAGATAAACTGGCAATGAATGAATAAAATAAGTCAAATGCAAAGTTCTTCACTTGGAGAAGAAAAAAAATGCATATGCACAAAATGGAAATAACTGGCTTGTGTAACCTGTGAAAAGATCTTAGAATAGTAGTTGATTTCAAATCAAATGAATCAGTAACTACAACAGTCTGTTAGGCTGTACCAACAGACAAAAAGATACAAAATCATAGGAAGTTACCGTAACAGTTTCATGTCATTCTGCTTTGGACAGAAACTGAGTATCATAGTCAGATCAGATCAAAAAGGATCAAAGTTCTAGAACAAGCCTTATGAAGATAGAAGGAGTTTTGCATATATAACCTTGAGAAGAGACTGAAAGCACTCTTCAAAAACCTGAAAGGATGTCACAAAAAGGACCGGCTTGTTCTCTGTCACTTCAGAATGCAGGTCTTGAAACACAATTCAATTATGTTACAAAATGATAGTGCAAGCAGTTTGAAAATAGTAAATTTCCTTTCAACATGTGTGAAAAAAATCTATCGATCATAGATATTTAAATGTAGATTCCTACATCAAGATTCAATTGATTAAATGACCCCTTCTGTGTTTCTATGGGAGGCAGCATTGTGATATGGGGCAAACCTCTTAGATATACTCTAAGTCCAACTATAAAGATAAACCAAACCAAACAGAATTGGAAGATTTTGTTTTAGGCAAAAATGATTTGAGAAAAACAGGGCTAGACACAGAGGTGATAGTAGAGCAGGTTCTGACCATTTCTGGAAAACCAGTAGTGGAAATTTTGAGTAGTTTGGAGAACTGGTAAATACCATCTCTGACTGGCCCGCCCCCATCTATTCTCTGCCTCCCAAGTCTCAGCTGATCAGGAGGGAATGGGGATTTTGCAGTAACCTTCCTCTGCCACACCCACCAAGCCATGCCCACCAAGCCATGCCCGCAGAACCTGTAGTAAAAAAAATTGAATCCCACCACTGGCTAGACAGGTTTGTGGAATGTGCTTTATGGGGAGGTCAGATATGCTAAGAGAAAGGAGAATGGGAAACAGGTAGATGGGGACATCTGCACCAGTACAATATGCCACACAGGATGTTCCTATTGGGAAGAGAAGTGAGTTTTATCAATAGACTTCAAGGTTGGATTTCAGCATTATGGAACTTCGGTTTCATTTCTGGTTCAAAACAAAACATGTTTACTATTTCCTTTGTGCACTATAATAGCCTACCATTCCATAGCAAACATGCATATATTTACAAATACTGAAGAGTTGGCAATCATGTTACCATTTCTAACTTATTTGTGGTGGTTTTTCATGGGTTTGGACACAAATGGCCAAAGCAAGCATTAACTGAAAATAAATATCAATTTCAAACGTAAAATCTATTTCCAGGTGCAGATGGAATTACTACAGAAGGACGTGGCAGTCGCTCAGTAATTTGAGTACTGTATGTGAAAAATATCACAACCTAGTAATTAATTCTATAGCCTCTTTTGTTCCATTTGCTGCTATCTTCTTTACTTAATGGGATATATTTGTGTGCTTTAATGGGTTCGTGTATCTATGCATTGAAAAACAAGTTATTTTGCTTTCATTGTATTCCATACAATTGCACTAGAAAAGGATATTTTCCTGGCATGATATATCATATAGCCTCTTAAACAACACATCTGTATCTGTGAGTATTCCCTATGTGCAAATTTTATGGCTCATTTACAATATACATGAAGATGAAAATGATTGCATAATTTCACAGCAGAACAATAATGTCGTCATGATTAATCATTAAAATTGCCATGATTGATCTAAAAATCCCTTTCCCATATGTCTATCTAAATTTCTGACAGTAAAACATGAGCTAAACATTTCATATGGAAATGTCAGTGATACATTTGATTTAGATTTCATTCTACACTCCTGTAATATGAATTTTCTATTAATAATTATGGTAGACAAATTATAATAATTTGCACATAGTCACATGCCTAAGAAGAATCAATTCCCCCAAAGGAAAAGTTATGCTTATCTACACATGGTATGAATTGTCCTTTAAACTGACAGCTTCAAATTATTTACTCTTGAGTAATCTTATAAAACAAGAGACTTTCAATAGATAGTTTGTATAACTGTTGGAGGGCAAGATCTTACAGATGAAAGTTTAAAGATCAAGTAACATAAGAAACATATCAAGCAACCCAAACACATTTCCAACTCCATTTCCAGCTGACTATTGTCAGCATGAATTCGCTTCTGCATGTCCTATTTTCATCATGTGACTGAAACATACAGGATAATATTGTACAAATAATTCTATCCTCATGTGTATCAAGGTCATCTGCTTCCTAAGAAGCCTACCGGCAAACATTGCTGAATCTTTTCCTGGAAAACCCACAACCAAAAAGGATATGTTTCAACCCTAACTGAGAAACAAACAGCTGTGAACTAAAGTCTTTTGATCATCTGGCCACAATCACAGTTTGGCTATGCAAAAATAGTTCTTAATTATAAAAGCTGTCTCATGATCATGGACATTCTTTACTAGGAACTACGGGTACATGCCTTTCAGAATGAGGTTGACTCCAACCTCCTGACCTTCCATAAGAACCTAAAGTCCATGCTCTGACAGTTGACTCGGGGCTCCAATGGGGGAGCATCACATTAGATGTGGTTGATAGATTAACAACACATCCCACCCCTCACCCCTCACCCCATCCTGCTCCTGCTCTTCCCATCTTTTAATTGGGCTGCTGTATTGGACTGTGGGTGATATTTTATTTATATTTCTTATCTTTGTACAGTTTTTATTTTTTATTATTGTAAGCTGCCCAGAGATAAGACGGATGACCAATAAATGTTATAAATAAATAAATAAATTTAACTGAATAAAAGTAGAAACAGACTCTGCTTCTTAATTTGACCAAAAAAAACCACCCCAAATTGATAGGACAGGCAAACAGAAAGAGTGAGGCCAACTGTCTTCTCTCCCTAGTTTAGCCCTCAAGAGAAGTTGTGAAGAATCCACAAGAGAGTTAGGCAGTAAAATGAATCTTCATAATGTCATATTTGATTAGAGGATACTGTCTACGGTTTAAAACCTAATGCTGATTAAGACTCGTCATATGAGGCTTGCTGTCACTATTTTTTTTTCCTTCCTCAGGCTGGATAAAATTTAGAACCTGATGGCACTAGCAGCTCTTTTTGCTGTAGCTGATTAGGAAATCACCAGGAGAGTGATTTCCAAGAGAGATATCCAAGCCATGACAAGTATTATGATAATTCAAAAATGGTTTCCTTAGTTAGGACTAGAGTAAAAGTGAAGGGTTGGCTAGATGTGTTATTGATGCAATTGGCAAGAGTTTGCACTGACTTACAGAGACAATGGAGGACGGGGGTGCTAGCGTGCTACAGTCTATGGGGTCATCAAGAATTAGACATAACTTAGCAACTGAAAACAACAAGAAATTGTTGCTCAAGAAAGCAAAAGCCACATAAACATAATACTAGTCTTGGAAAAAGTAGAGTTTTGGAAAACTGCAATAGGAAAACCTATTCTCATGCATAAAGATTTCATTAATGCAGTATCTCTGAGTGATTTGAAATGTTTCTTTTCATCTTCTTTGTCATTCATGAGATAAGTTACTAATGATCTTGCCTTCTAACTTTTGATTAAGTCATTTCTCCCTTCTATTATGTTGCCAGCCTCCCCACATTCTCTTAGAATGACCAACAGTACAATTATAGAGAGAGTTTCATAGCTGTTCTCCAATGTGATAATGGCAACCAATTTTCCTGGGTGCTGAAACCTGGCAATTGAACTGGACCGAGTAATCTAGACACAGTTCACAGTTCACAGTTCAACTCCTAGGGACAGCAACAAAAGTGAAAGAAAATTATGGAAAAGTTTGTTCCCCACCCAAAAAAAAATTTTTTTTTAATGAAGGAACATTACTCTGTATTGTGATAATTTGAACTCCATCACTGAATAAAACCCTCAAAATGGTGACATAAACCATAATCAACAGTGTAGGTAAAAAAATGGAAACTAATCTGGTTAAAATTTAAAGCTATAAAAATTATTTCTTTTTTTCTGAGTTTGTGTGAAAGAAGCTAAGAAGCTTGATGCTTTCTGGGCTTGGTTCTTTGGTTGCAGATATTTAATTACTCAACTAGGTAAAATCATCAGTGCTACATTATGATGACAAGTAGTGTACCTTGCTGTACTATTAAAAGGAAAATGATATTATACTTTTTAAAATTATTGTAGCTAGACTGAAGCTAATCAGGTTTGTCGTAAGATAAGATATTATTCACTCACCAAAGGTGATACTTTCCTTTTGCTGGTTCTGCCACCATCCCCAGTTGGATCTGTGACATCCAACTTTGACTAATGCTGAGTGAGACTGGCAGTGCTAGCAGGAAAATCAATATCTAACAGTACCCAAAAGTAGCCACAGAGTCAGAATGGAGAGGGAAAAATGGTTAGCTCTCACTGAAGCAATAAACATACAGAATGGCTATATGAAACTCCTCATTGTCATAAAAGGGGGAAAACTGTAATGTAGCCAGTGATAATAGAATCACCTTGCAGACCCTAGCTCTTCTTCCTGCTTACTTCTGTTTAGCTCTATTATGATCTGTCTTTCCAAACAGTGATAATTCATGTTCACGAGCCCCTACGTAAACCTGAACTTTGGAAAGTTCCAGACAGTCTTTACATATACAGAGGCATCTCCAAAAGAAGATGGAATTTGATGTCTCCTGAAGACCAAGTTAAAATGTCTGTGGAATGCAGGACTCAGTAATTGGGTGAGAAAAGATTCATCTGAAGCAGCCTACAGATCCCAGCCTGTGACCATGTCAGCAATCTGCGTTGAAGAAGAATCATACCATATCATGACAGAAAGGAGAAGGCAGGAAATATTCGTTTTAAATTGGGTCAGCTATAGATGACTTAAAGATGTCTTTAAGCTGGGGATGATATGAAGATGTCAAAAATACATGGCAATTATTGATGTATATTTATGCCATGTGTCTAGCCAACACATGACACATTCAGGACCTTCTATTTTCAGGCTTAATTTCCATTCTTCACATCTAGAATTTGGACTGAGACATTCCTTTCTATCAAAACAATAACAACAGAACTTTATTTTGAAATTTATTTATTTATTTAGCGCATGCTAAAAATGGTAAAAAGCATGTCCCAATTACATTTTCAATGAGCAAATATGAAACTATTTACTCTATTTACAAATTCAGAGGTAGACTATTCATGTAGTCAAGACATGATGGAGTTGCATGTAGAAAGTCGCTGGGATTTCGAAATAAAGAAAAAGGATAGCTTAATCTACCAACCTAGTCATAAGTAAGAAAAACAATGTGACCCTCTACCACTATCCCAAATGAAACAACCATTTCAAGGAGTAGAGCATAATGAGAAGTGAATTAGGGCCAAGTTCCTTCCCAATCTGCCATTCAAAACACCTGTCTCATTGAGTCTTAGGTGCGCATGTCTTCAGGGTTGCTTGTCTCTCCACAAGTTGCCTTTTAAATATTGCTCTGCAAAAGCCCTCAGAGCAGTGCAATGTAAAATGTGAATGTGACTGCCTCTCTACGTGTCCACCAAAACCACCTTACACTATGAGAGTTTGAGGAGCTCCTTAGAACAATATTTACAGTTGACAGCTTATGACCAGTCAGCAGAGATCAGAGGATGGGGTCTTCTGTTGCTAGAAAATTGGGATGGAGTGATGATAATGGCAATAGTACATCTTTCTCATGCTTCAAAGTTTAAAGACTTTGGTAAAAAAAAAAAATTTTTTAATTCAATTCAAAAAAATTAGTGGACAAAAAAGCATGAGCAGTAAAGATAGTTTCAGGAATGTTTTAAATAGCCAATGGGATAATTTCAGGAAATAGAAAATGTGATTTCAGAATTCAAACAAACTTTTCATTTAGGATTCAATAAATTATGCGTATGTAGAAAGTTTCCTATTAAAGTTGTGCATGTTTGTACTAGGTCAAAAAAAAAACAAGTTTGGTCTCTCTTCTAAGCATTATCTTATTTCCAATTCTAAACACTGTCAAATTCTTCTTTTCTGCAAATCTGGAATTTCCTGAGTCACAGGTCATTTGAAAAGTTTATAATAAACAAATAGATAGGGTATTGGCTTGAAATTGCCTTAATTGTTTTTTTCAGACAAAACAAAGTCAAAGCCCAAGTAAGGCACCAAAAAAAACTAAGAGCAAAGGGTAATGCATTTTAATGTTAGGTGAAAAGATGCAAAGTTTTGTGATTTTCTTGACATGCAGGAAAAACCGTAAACGTTCATATTCAGAATATTTCCAAAGGCACTTTGTTTTAAACAATTTCTTTCAACATATGAGCACCTCCCCTAACAAAAACCTTGACGTCTGTTACACCAGAGACATGCAAAAGTCATTTAGGTTTGTCCCAAGAGACCTTCTAGAGTTGCTACGCATTGGAGTGGGTGTAAGTCTGCTTAAAATTAAATTACTTCAAAATAAAGTTAGAGCACTCGGCAATATCCTGCCTTCAACTCAGCAGGCATTCCCGTGAGAAAAGAGAGAAAGCAAAGAGAGCTTAGACAGACAGACAAACATATTTACCCTTTAGGTGGAAGGTACAAATTAAATTAGCCTGCCACAAAAGGGGGATGTTTTCTCCTTCTGTTCAGATGTCATGGTAGTGAGGAAACATAGTCTTGGGGCCAAGAAAAATGGCACAAATCCATTCATTTAAACCCTCATTCATCCCGTTCCAAGGTCTAAACAGCACACATAAAAGAACAGCACTGTAAAACCACTTCTTTTCCTTAGTTACCAAGCAGGGGCATGCAAGGGAATAAGGGCTGGCAATTTTCCCCCCAGAAAATTTCAGGATTGGAACGAAGAATGCACAGAAAAAGTTATTAGCCTGATGATATCTACACTGAGAATATTGCAACTGACCCTTGATTTCATACTTCACAGGAAGCAATTTTTGCTTTCTATTTTGCCTTTTCTTTCTCCCCATTCCCTTTTTCTGTGACTACATTTCAATGCATACTGAAAATCACTCTCTCTGTGTGTGTCTCTCTCTTCTTCTCTCTCTCTCTCGCCTTCTCTTTACCCAGCTGAAAAACAATCCAGGCATTTCCTGAGTCAAGTATATCTTTTATTGTGCCTCATTAATATGCATGTTTTGGCACTCAGTCGGGTTCAGCTGGTATACTTTCCAATATCTCATTCTTTATTTATATGAGACTGGGAGGTGTGACCTATGGAGCCAGTTGGCTGTCATGAATTGGAATATTCATTAAACCTTGTGAATTATGCATCCAACTGCTTATAATACTGTGATCAACACCGGATGCTGCCAGAACTCTCAGCTACTTCCTGCTAGAGGGAACGCAATATTGTTGGTCCAGAAAATGCATGTGCTTCATGCACTGAAGAAAAACAGTTGATTGGTTGTGTATCTCCACCAGTGAAAAGCCTAGAGGATTCTGTGACTTGAGTAAGAGACAGTATTTCTGAGAACGCAGTAAAATGGTAGTGTGATGCCCCAAATTCATTGAGTTTTAAAATATAACATATTTGCTTTAACATTGGAAATGGGGATAGAATGTCCCTTATTTACATCTAGTTTTTATTTTATGGGGACTCTATTATGGAATCATTTTCAGTGGTAGAAGTGAAAAATTGTTAATACGTTGTACTAGAGAGAGCCAGGTTCAAATTTCTACTCAGAAATGCATCTATCATGAAATGGCCTAGCAAATGCTAAGAGACATTATTTTAGAAAAGTATTATTTCAGCTGAGAAATATAGTGGCGCTTATTTAAAGAAAATGAAGTGGAACTGCATGTTTCATTTTGGGTGTACTCTATCCATTAAAGAGAGAAAAGAAGTTGAGAGTCAGGTGGGAGGAGACAATGGAAGAGACAGAAGCTATTGTGGCAACATGTACTTGTTGTGGCAGCAATAAAGAAGAAATGGTTTAAGGCACCATTATCTCCATTCCAGGGCTAAACTGGGAGATGGCAATAAGGGATAACTCTTATATCCTTACAGAAGCAAAAAAGTATGACTGTTTTTTTTAATCATTTCTATAAAAGTCATGACTATATTTTTTCCAATCAGTATTTGTATAGTGAACTACAGTAGTCCGTTGCTAATTACATTGTGAGCTAAGATTGTAAGCTTCCATCACTAGAAAGTTACTTATAAATTTGCTAATTTTTAAATATATTAAACCATTTTTTTCTATTTTAATGAAAATGTTTGTGGAATGAACATCAGAATTTGGGATAAACCTCTAGCAAAGAATTCAGGATAAACTTGTAGCTTTCACTTGTCTTCTTTGTTGTCAGAATCATTCCTGGTTCTTCTGGACTTAGACAAAGAAAGACCAACCAGGGGAAACAAGACAAGATACAACTTGCACAGTCACTGTTGGGTAGAGAGAAATTATTCAGTTTCCTACTAATACTATCATATACAGATCCACAAACTTCTGTGGTTTTTAAAAGCATTTTGTTTGCACTCTTGAACACTGAACACAGGAAAAGGACAGCCTAGGGAATACATAGCTTTCTGCATTAAAGAACAATAATATAATAGCGTGTGTGCTTTATATGTAAATGGATCATCATTGATCACTTAGTATTTCCATATAAAAGAATAAGATCTCTTCCTCCAACCAATCAGTATTGTTACTGTTCAAAAAAAGCAAAACTAAAAAGTACTTGAAGCTGAGCTGAACTCCAAAAAATTCAGGTATTTCCAGTAATATTTGTTGGTAATATACAGAAAAATATTGCTACTTCCTGAGATTTCTTGATTTACTTATTACTTCTTAAGTCTAGTCTTCAGCATGGTATTTTGGAGTGTCACATCCAAATACCAACTTTTTTCAGAATCAGTCAAGGAGCAGGCGAAATAGTCTGACTTAATGTGAGGTATGTTTTATGATTTTATGTTCTATAAGCAGGAAGAGCTGTCCTAAGCCATGTACGAAACCATTCATCAAACTTTTAGGGGCAGTTCAGAGACAGAATGACATTTTCCATTGTAGGAAAATGTCTCCTTTTATGTTTGTTGTTCTTCCCCTCCATGCAAACATACAATGTACATATAAATATCACTTTTAACAAGTTGCTTGAGAAAATTCAGCTTTGTCATTAAAATAGCTAGCTATTTCTTTTATTTTTTTTAAAGTAGATTAAACAAATAAACTTACAAGTAGCATATTCTAAAAAGCTTCATCGGTTAAAAAAGTTGCATTTAAAAAAAATTAAAACAGGAGGAGGATGGAAAATAATGTAAGAGGCATGGTTAGCTTTAATCATCTCAATAGCCATATAAGTCTTAAACCACAGATCTATCTGGCCACTTTATAAACTATAGCTTAGAGCGTTACACTCTCAGAATAAGGCAAGTAAGATAAAAAGTTAACATCTTAGTTTTGACAAAGTACATGAAAATTTAAAAAAATCCTTAACAGCATACATTATTTCTACTACTAATATAAGAACTCTCTGCTTCTGCACTACTACTAGAAGAACAAAACAGGACTGTGAAACAAAATTATGAAACTAAGCTTACAGCATGATCTATATTCACATTATTGCATCTGATAGATTCTGTGGCCAAACTAGAAGTGGATAGGCTGCTCTATCTAAAGGTCATGGGTGAACTGGGTGTAAAATGGCATTGTTTATAGGGTTTTAGTAGAGAGATTAGCTGTCACTTATTTTCACATACCTTACTGAAGAGCTTGAAACGTTCCCAGTGAGAGCATGCTCTCTTCTCTTTCTCAGCCTGTCACATCCTTGTCAGTTTCAATAAAATTACTTACCTGAATTATGCAGATGAGCTTTTGTTGTGTCCAGTCTTCACCATTGTTCCTCTCCACTACAGCTGAAATTTCTAGCAGGGTCCTTGCTTTTACGTTCTGATTCTAGCACTCCTTAGGTCAAGACCTTTCAACCTCAGGGCTTGACTTATGCCACAGCTATTTGACAAATCGCCCAGACCCTTACAAAAGCTGGTTTTGCTCTGGAGTGAGTGCTCTCTTTGCACCACTGTTTCACAGTTTTGACATTTCCTTCTCACTTTGCCCTTCGGTAATTACACAAAGAAGAAAAAGACATTTGTGTCTAAGGAATGCTTTCATTTGAGATGTGATAAATAGCCATCCTTTCCAAGAAGTCATGGTCTCCTATATGACAGACAGCTCCTTCACAAGATTTTGCATAGTTAAACTTTACCCCATAAAGCATACTTTCTTCCTCGGTTTCTTGCTCCATGTTGAAAATTTGAATGGATTCTTAACTGGATCACTTCTTTTTCACCTACACTGAGCACCAGCATCAGATAACCACCCAAATTTGATATCATGCATTAGAGAAATCATGCAAGGAACGAGAGACAGCCTTTTAAAGCACATTTTGGCAGCAAGCCGAAAGTTCTTGAAAATATATTTCAGAGCCTATAAAAGAAATCAGATCTCCAATCCAGTCACAGAAAAAGGGTCATTATCAAAATATGAAATCATTGCTTGTTACTACCAAACTTTTGTGACTCTTTCCTCACTGAATTGGAGTTTCAAAAAGAATCAAAATCAGAGCAAAATAATACATTGTGTGTGAACCAGCAGAAGCCCTAAATCCGAAGGATGTACAGCTTTCCTAGATGCATTCTTGGTGAGTGTGAAGTAGTTTGAAATTAGTACACATAATTTACCTTCTTTTGAGTTCAGTGGGAGGATAATGTTTTAATTGTAATATTTTCTATTTTTTAAAATAAATCAGGGGGAAATCGTCTTCTGTCTTGCCCTTGAGCAAGATGGGGTTGGAATTCTATGGTGTATGAAGTATTACCAGGTATGATTGCTTTGTTAAGATAGTAAAAAAAGAATTCTATTGGATAAGGATGACCCTATTACACTATTGTTCCTTGTTTACAGCAGTGGCTAACCACACAGTTCAGGAGACTGCATATAAATGCATAGTAAATACTTTATACCAGTAGATATCCACAAACATAAGGCATCTAAAGGCACAGGGATTTACCAGGTTCATGTAACTATCATTGCTAATCATCATTCATAAATCCAATCTCCAAATGGAACAACAAACAAACAACAGAAATGTGCAAGTATACTTAAGCAATGCAAAAGCTTTTTCTTTTAAAAAAAAGAAGAATAAACAAATAAAGTTTTCACAGAAGTAGAATTGGAAGAAGTACAAAGAACTACTCAGGGCAAAAAAATCAAAGCCTTGCTATAAATAGTTGACTGTAGAGGCAAACCAGGGGGAGTCAGCAGTAGAGGAAGCCAGCATATCTATTGAATTATTTTCATTCCCACACCAGGCACCTTTTTTCCCCCATCCCCTCAGAAATAACAAAGCACTCTAAAAAACAAGAGGGATTGAAACAATCAATAACTGAGCATCTAGAAAACACAAAGACAACAGAATAAGGTTGAGTGCATTGAAGCTTGTACAAAGAAACAACTAGCACAAGTATTTTAAGATGTCAATACTATAATATCAAATATAAGCACCAGCTCACTCTAAGAAACAAACCAATTAATGTACAGCAATGATGCAGTTATAACTGAGTATCCTGCAAATAAGAAAAAAGGCCAATAAGTGCATCACCAAAATGGAAGATGAGATTGGAAAATAAATCAGCATGCTAAAATCAGAAGCAAGAAAGCTAGAACAGATGAAAGAAGCATTATTGGTATTAACAACATCACCCTTGGTCAATTGCAAAAGAGAGCTTTAGTTGAAACAACTTACATCCTGCAATGATACCTTTGATGCCATCAAACAATATCCTCCCTATCCTAGGTCCTTGGGAGTGACTCATTAGGTGGATTTAAAAAATGCTGAATCCAATCTAAACATCCAGCTGACTGTTCAATCAATCAGATTAATAATAAAGAAGAGAGTGTGGATAGTGTAGAAGACAAAGAATTGGAAAAGCTCACAAGGTATCAATATGTGAAAATCGAAATGGTAAAATTATTGCAGTGATTATTGGTACACTGGGTACAGTACCAAAAATTCTTGGGCAGCAAATTTCTATCCATTTCCATCTAAAAGACCAGACTGCTTGGATCTTCATGCATACTAAGCTGATACATTATGACATCCCAGGTTCTTGGGAAGAGCTCAATGTATATAAAAGCAACACTAATTAACAACTGGCAGCTGTGATTTCATGTTATTGTGAACAAATAATATGCATATGAGCAAAAAGAGAAAATGGAAACCAAGATTGGACAGTAAAAATACAACTTGAGGTTTAGGAAATTTTTCCAGCTCAGCTGCCTTCTTCAATTCAGCCCAGCTTTTCTTGTTACAGACAGGACTGAAAAGCAGATCTAGGCACTTAGACAGAAAGGACATACAGCTGCTTTTCAGTGACTTACACTCCTGCCATACTAATCACTCTCTTCTGTTTGCTAAACTGAATTAATCGAAGTGTTGCCAAACCACATTACCAATAGCTCACATTACATTTTCAGCCAAGAGCACTTCATAAGGAAAAAGACTATCACACTACTCAAGGATCAGTTGCTATATGCATAAATCCCTTCAACACTATAAACCTGAACTGAATCCAAAACCAGAAATATAATCTCATCCTTGTAGCTAAAGCATTTATTATGGGTATCAGATGATCCTGTTTCTAAACCCAATTCCCAGATATCTTTCTAGTCATCTTCTTCCACTACAATGAAAAAAACAGATACATTAAACTGTTACATATAGAAAGTTGACTTCCATCCCATTCTCTCCATCCCTGCTTTTCCTATAAAATTGTGTGTACAGAACTGGGCAAAAAAATCACAGTTGTTTTAAATTTTCCTAAAACAACAAATTAATACTTTCAATTTGTCATGGTTTAAAAACTTTCTAAGGCTTTTTAGAAGTTTTGCTTAAGTATGTACTAGACCAACATTCTGATGCCTGTCATAAGACACCCAGTGGCGAAAGATTCTGGCATTCTACTTTATAGTTTCTTTCCATCACACACAAATGCATTCAGTAGGGAAATGATGGGAACTCAATTGGTCAGCCTTTAACTAATACACTATATAGTTAGATTATTGTTTCCCATACATGTCTGGACAAGCAGAAAATAAACACAGTGCACAGTATATTTACAACCTGAAGCTAACATCCTGAAGTCTTTTTCCCAGGCCAATTTAGCACTAATGCCTGAGGAAAATCTGTTAAAGAAATACTAAAAGCTGTATTCCCCAAATTGGATGATGTTGATGGAAACTGTAATCTAACACATCTGCTGGGGATGCTGCTAGAAAGATTGTTCATGTTATCCAAATCAACTGGTAGTAAGGCAAACCTTCAAAGTATGCAGTACTTCACTAGTTCAAATAGGGCCAGTGGGTGTAATATTTAAAATGACATGAGCTTCTATTACATGCAGTTCAGTGATGGATTTATCATGTTCGATCCTGTGTAACTATTTTCTGAACAAAACTTTGGAAGCCTTAAGTGGTTTAAATTTTGACAAACTGGTTTAATTCACTTAGATAGCATTTAATATCTGACTTTGAAACAGGTAGTCCACAACTTACAGCTAATCATTTAGTGATTGTTTCAAGTTGCAATGGTACTAAAAAAAAACTGATCTAAAACTTGCTCCCACAGTCACAACTGTCACAGCATTCCTATGATCATGTTTTGAGTAGTTGACAATCAACCTGGATTTACAACAGTTGCAGCATCTGAGGGCCATGTAATCCTATCTGTGACCTTCTCAGTCAGCAAAGCCAATGGGGACAGCTACATTTATTTAGCCATTAACAATTGCAGTGATTCATTTAACAAACATGGCAAGAAAGGTCATAAACTCAGGTGTGACTCACTTAACAACTGCCTTGTTTAGCAACAGAAAGTCTGGTCCCAATTAGGGTTGTCAAAGGCTTCCTGTAAAAACTTTTAAACAAATCCAGCTAGTGAAACTGTGATTCATTAGCAATTAGGGCATCCTTCGTGAAAAAGATTTAGAACTGCTATTGATATTTAGCAGAAATTGTGAAGTAGGTTTTACTCTCTCCAGAAAAAGCCCCTTTTCTGGAAATTTTCTGTTCTTCTTGATACAAAGATATGAACTTTCCATAATGAAGTTAAGTGTGAGAGGACAAGTTGGATTTAGCATCCAGTAAAACTCATTTAGTGTTATGAATAACAGCCTATAAAACATGTGGCAATAGTTTAATACAATCATACAAATAAAGCTCCAAAAAATCTGAAAAAATCTAGTTTTTTTGGAAGCAGTTATACAAGATACAATTTCAAAGGTGTGTGTGTGAAAGAGAGAGAAAGGCGAGGAAGGGGGGAAGGAGACGGAAGGAGAGAGAAAGAGAGAGGGAGGGAGGGAGGGAGGGGGAGAGAGAGAGAGAGAGAGACAATAAAGTGATGGTTCATTGAAGTCCAGTTATTGGCCCCTCACTACCACACTTATTCTTCAGTAAAATAAGTAAAGATACCATATAGACTACAGTATTATTTTATTTCTAAGAATATTCCTAAAATCAAAATGCCAATAGTTTGCATTCGACAAAAGATGTTGTAAATTTACATGGAAAAAATAGTATAATGTATAATATAATATAAAATATTATATTGGCTAATTCAAGCCATCTCTAATGCTGTCTCTTTACAAGACAATATCATATTTTCACTTTTTAATATATGTGGTATGCTAAAGCCTTTCCATAGCTACTTTAATGAATTAAAAGAACTTGGAGTACGCCTATTTCCATACAATGAAATGGACTATTATTCTCTTAATCCTGAGTACAGATTACCATCATTTTTAAATTACAGTGGTATCTCAGTATTTATTTCAAAAAATGATGAGTGCCAAACAAGACACATGACATACCACGTGACCCATTGTTTCAGCTTGGAAGGACTTTCTGTCTGTCCTTTTTTTTATGTCAGTGACCTTCCCAGCATGGACAACTTCCTGTCCGTTCTCCATGGTCACGCGCCCTTCCCTATCGCAGTGCATCAAATACCCATCAATGAGTACTGAGACAATATCTTCATGTCAAAATGCATCAAGTACCAAATTTGATGAGTTTTGAAGCAGTCAAATACCAACGTACTACTCTTGTCCTACTGCCAGAGATTCTTTAAATTGATTCAACAGGGACTGGTTCTTACTAGTCTTCTCCAAAATGGATTCAGGTGCAGTGGACTATATTCGACTATATTTCCCATCATAGCTATCTAACCCAATCTTTCTTACACTTTCTTTTAATGAATTATTTATCACAATGCTTTATTGTTGTTGCTGTTGTTGTTGCTGTTGTTGTTGTTATTATTATTTTACAAAATCTACTACATCTCAGTTAAGTGAACTAACTCCAAACTTCATACCAGCAAAAAGCAATAGTAAAAATTCATTTTCAGGAAACTTCATATAATTAATATTGAAATGGTAGAAGTACATTTAATTAAACTCATCTAATCTTCCCAAACCTAGTTACCAAGTGTAACATATAGACCTCAATGAAATAGCAATAGCAGTAGCTCTTAGACTTAAATACCACTTCACAGTGCATTACAGCTCTCTCTAAGCAGTTTACAGAGTCAGCATATTAACCCCAACAATCTGGGTCCTCAGTTTAAGAACCTTGGAAAGATGGAAGGCTGAAATAATATTGAGGAGGATTGAGGGAATCAAATTCCTGATAATGTGAGCAAAGTTAGCCTGCAATACAGAGGTGGGTTCCTATCGGTTCAGACCGGTTCTATAGAGTAGGTAGTAAGCCACTTGTGACATCACGGAACCAGTTCTGGTCTATAGACGCCGCCATATTTTTGGGGACATTTTTTGGGGGAAGCTGAGTTTCCATCACTGTGCGTGCGTCACCATCTTGTTTTTGCCCTCTTTTTTGCATTTTTTGAAATTCTTTTGCACTGCACATGCGTGCACCCACACAACACGCCCACGCGACGCGGGAGGAAGCGAACCAGTGGCGAGGTAAGTTAGAACCCATCCCTGCTGCAATACTGCATTCTAACCACTGCACCACCATGGCTCTGAGAATAGAATAGATACTTTCCAGCAGCATGGATGAATGCATCTCGCCTATGAATACGAACTCATTTTATCAAACAATAAATTACTCCATCCTGATCACGACGGGACATCAGGGTCAATCAGTCTCTGTACAAATGTGCTGATCTTTTTCTCTGTTTTCTGTTTTAGGCTGAAATCCAAATAGTTGGATGTAGCGATATGCAGCAATTGTGCTGGAATTGTATATATAAATGAAACACTGGAAATGACTTTTAGTTCAAAGCTGGGTCATCGTAACACTGGGTGGTTGTTAACATTTGAAGAACAGCCAATCTGTATCCAGTGTATCCAGTCTGTTCTCCAAAATTGGTAAGAAGCCTAGCAGAATGGCAGTTGGGAAAAAAAATAGCCATAAACTCTTCCCTCTACAGTCAGATTGTTAATTAGACTGCATCACCCCAAGAAAATGCAGGGAATTTTTCCTGAGGTTTATAGTGCTTCAGCTAATTCAGAAATACATAATGGAAAGGTTAACATTTAGTTTACAATAGATTTGGGGGCAAGGGGGGACAACATGATGAACATATTGCAAATGGGAAAAAATTATAACTGCAGTGCGCAGTGATTTTTGTTCATACATTTCTCAATAAGTTTAACTATTTGTAGATATTTTGATAGCTTCAGGAATAGCTCACTATCAAATAAAAGTCAGAGACAGAACTCAGTAATTAAATGAGTCTCAGAAGCAGATTTAAGAATGTAGTGGCAATGGGCTAAACTGAACTTTAACAAAGGAAGAGAAAGGGGAAGAAAATTAAAACAGACATCAACCAGGTTGAGAAAGGGTTGCCACTAAGCCGTGTATCCAGTCAGCCATGGAATGCAAAATAGAGAGTAATATCAAAACTAAAGTTGATTATACTGCATTGTAAGCCTCCCAGAGTCATTTTAGATAGTGAGACGGGCAGCATATTAAATAAATAAATAAATAAATAAATAAATAAATAAATAAATAAATAAATAAATAAATAAATGAATGAATGAATGAAT
>JANHFT010002051.1:52808-72980 GCA_032467955.1 Pseudoxenodon macrops
AAATGAAAATTTAAGTTTTCTTTTTTAATGTTTTTAAAATGTAATAAAGTTTTTAAAAAAAATTTTTTTGAGAAGAGTTGAATTGCAACTGAAGAAGCCAACACTGAATTTGAAGATGATGAGACATGGATAAAAACCATGCTCACATTAAAATGCAAAGTTAGACCACAAATCTAATTATATAAAGCCTTATTTTATATGTGGTACTAACGTATATGCTCCACATTGCCAGATATTTAAGGTGTTTAAGGTTGCTTTGTATTCTTCATTAATCTCTTGAAGTTAAACTATAGATCTTGAAAAGCTAATTAAATATTAAAGATAAAGCTAATGGAAAAAGAATAAAACATTATGAATATTATTCAGTTTATTAGGAAGGATAATGAAGACCAATGTGTCTATTCCATAGTATTGCAACTGATAAGTTATGGGTAGTTAGGCTATATGTGATTCTACTTTGTTTTTTGTATTAGAGGACCAATGTAATGCTATTCTGTTTCTTCTAGTATTACTTTTCTCCTCATAACCTTGTTTTGATTGAATGTTGTAAAAAGTCAGATCATGAAAGTAGAAAGAAAATCATCAAAGAGTTTAATGTGTGTCTAATATAAGTTAATATTCTCAAGATAGCCTTAGTTTGGGGCACTTTGGGTCTGACTATCATAATGATGAGCACAGCTGTGAATACACCCAGATCTCTTACCAACTACCTTGGATCAGTTATCCACATAAGCAATATAATAAGCAGTTTGAATGGTGATCTTAGAGAACTCCCTTTTTCTTCATCAGAGCCAAACTATAAAACCCAGATCTACTGTATCATCTTTACAACAATATGTAGTATCATCCTTCATTTGCTTGAAAAAGTATAGAAGAGCAGCACATAGCCACAAGCTGAAGGAAGAAAGCTAATGGTTAGTTTTGATTCTCATGGTCAGAACATTATCTCTACTCATCACAAGAAACTCTCAGAGATTGAGAAGAAGTTCTAGAGACTGGGCAGATAACAAACAGTAAACAGTTAAACCAGCTTTCAAGACCCTCTTACTTTCTCCTGCTTCTAGAAGCTACCATGTGATTTTTCTTTTCTTGTTCGTAGTGCAGCATACAGCTGTATTAAGTGAGGCTTGACAATCTACAATCTACTTTTCAGTGTAAAATAATGTTACAACAGGCTATTCTGGATACTCTATGACTATCATTATATGTTGTACTTTATGATTCTTGACAAATATATCTTGTCTTCTTGTGTACACTAAGAGCATATGCACCAAAGACAAATTCCTTGTGTGTCCATTCACACTTGGCCAATTAAGAATTCTATTCTATTCTATTCCTTCCAGTCAGAGTTCTACACCTTTGCATGATGTTAAAATTCAATTAAGAAGGTAAAAAACAGGATGGGTGAGCTTCGCCCAGTTTTCTATAGCAAATATAGTCAAAATCTGTCATTACGAGAAGAGCTGTATGAAATTATATTCCATTGGGAGAATAGGTCAACTGCAGCCAGTTTCTTTCCTCACCACTCGTCACTTTTGACAATTTCCCATTGAGAAACCAAGTTCAGAACAACTAAGAAGAAGAAAAACGTAAGGATATTTACTCTATTTTTGCTATGTCTTCACAATTTAGGCACGAAGACTTGATGATATTTACTTTATGTAAATAAAGTTTACTAAGGTACCATCAAGCTTTAATTTTGTGAGTATAGAGCTGAACAGGCTTACGGGATAAGCAAGTGTGGGAAAACAAGTTGCACTCAAAGCCCCTTAAATGGCTGAACAACCAAAGACTGCTAGTGGAAACTGCATAAAAGATTAATGAATCATTATATGATGATGACAACAACAACAATAATAAAAATGATAATATACACCCATTATATTCATAGTTCAAAATAATATTTACAACTGATTTCCACATTCCTAAATATGGTAGTACTTGTTTACTTTCCTTAAAGCTGAACAAAGTGTAGCTATTCTTTGACCCCAAATATTGCATATTCATTAGCATTTATAAACTATCTTTATGGTATGAAAGTAAACAAGTTCATTTTTTAAACTGGAGTTAAAGATACGTTTCAATTTACCTAATTATATAGCCATATCTAAGTGGCTCCCTGAGGCTTACTATATTCATAAACACACAGTGATTCAGCATGGTGTAGTGGTTAAACGCTGGACTAGTAGCAGGAACATCTACCTTCTATTGCTGCCTTAGGCACAGATGCCAGCTGGGTGCCATGCGCCTGTCATTCCCTCTCAAAGCAAATCAGGATTGCAACAAGCCAACTGAGAAACAAAATCCCTCACCCCTCCATGCACTCATAAGCTTCATTGTAAGAGGTTGGTGTGTACATGTGTGTGTTTCCTCAAAGTTGCTGAGATGTAAAGCAGTTTCTAAATTGTAAATTTAGAACAGAGCAGCAGAAGCGAATTTGAAATAAATCTGAATGTCTGGCATACTATGCAAAATGTGCCAAAATTTATGAATACTGTCCTCAATCAATCAATTGATCAATCAATCAAAGCTTTATTTTGGTCATAGACCAGCATAAGGTATAATTAAAAACAATTACAGCCATTTTAATATAATTGAAATTTTTGACAGATTAAAATTTTTTATCATTGTTAACACAGTTCTATAATATTAAAAAGGTAAAATCTCTTTTCAAAATTCTTAATACTATTAACTAAAAGAGATAGAGCCCTAAAGGTCACAAAGAGGGCATAAGATAAAGATAAAGGGGCATTCCTAGTATGTTTAACTACAGTATATCCAGTACCTTTATTTACCTATTTTTGGCTCCTCATTGTCAGCAGGCAAAAATCAAGAAATATTAAATACAATAGCCAGTACCTTATCTGAGAAAAGAAAATAAAGATTTTTTTTCATTATGATCAATAACATATGCCTAGAAAAGAAGAATGAAACTTTATTAACTACACTACTAACAAGAGTAGTGTAAAATTAGTTATTCCCACAGAGCTTGAGCAGTCTCAAAACAATTTTTTCTTTAAAAAAAAGGTAAACACCCTTGACAGATTTTGGCAAACATCCTAGTGAATGAGAAATTAATTCCAGTTGTGATAATTCTAGATAATGAATAAAAATACCATATATTAATGGATCAATAAATTTAAAAGGAAACCGCATTTATCCATTGTATCTTCCAGAAATGTGAACTGATCCATATCAAAGAACTCTTTCCACTTAACAAAATTATAATTCATCTGGTTGTAAGTACTCTAAAGTTTATATAATAGTTCTTCTCTTATTAATATATTTATTTATATCTTGCCTTTTTCTTTTTATAAATAATTTAAGGCAGTGAACATACCTAACACTCCCTCCTTTGATTTTCGAACATACCTACCTCCTTTGATTTTCTACACAATAACAACTCTGTAAAGCTTAACATCTTTTTACACAACCATTTTACATAGGTTACATTATTATGCATAGAATAAATGAATATAGTTTGAAGTTTT
Source organism: Pseudoxenodon macrops (assembly GCA_032467955.1). NCBI lineage: Eukaryota > Metazoa > Chordata > Lepidosauria > Squamata > Pseudoxenodontidae > Pseudoxenodon > Pseudoxenodon macrops. The sequence goes on from JANHFT010002051.1 coordinate 56,300, forward strand.
CAAACCAAGCTTACAACCAATTTAGCTAAATAAGCAATAGGGCGCTAAATAATCTCCAGATTTGCTTTATTCAGAAAATTTTTAATGTTAATTTTTTTTAAACTAGTTTATCAATTTATCCTAGGAATTCTTCATTATAGAAATAATACTTTAATATTATTTCAATCTTTATTATTATTTTTTATTTTAGATCTCTTGGAGGAGGTAGAAATCCCAGATTTTGGATCTTTGTGACTAGGTAAAAATATTGATTTTTATTTTGTTCAAAGAAGTTTAATGAGTGATATAGGACCTTAACATCTCTGTAAGTTTGACTGTGTCCCCAAAATAATTCATTACATGTTGGTTATTCTACATTTGCAATTAATCAGCTTAGTAAAGTGCTTCATTTGGTGTGTAGGTATTGTTTAAATAAATCTGGGAACACTAACCTTGTCACATTCAGGGGTCGAGTGTGGGAATGAATCTTTAAAATACAGAGGGGAAAATACTTAAAGGTCTGGTCACCAGAGATTTCAACTGGACAATCAGAATTTATTTCTAAAGCTGATGGTATACCCAGCAAGCACCATGGCATGCTTTAAGGTCTCCTTAACTTGTCTGAGGAAATTGTATAAATCACAGCAATAAAATCTTCCCATTCAAAATGCTAGTGCTGAAGAGCCCTGACCAGTTTTTGACCTCCTATTGGGGCCCCAGCTGACCCTAACTTAGAAGTTCAAATGGTCAATAGCAGGTCACCGAGGGCAGTTGCTGAGCCATTTTAATTTTGCTTTGATTGTAAGGTTAAACTTATGCCACACAGGTATATTTTCTGATATTCTCCAGTTTGTATGCTATGGGCAAACCATACTGTCTCAAGGAACAACTGGCAACTGTGCGCCATCTTTCACGCCTTTCACTTTTCCTTTAAAATAAACATAAGCGAAAAGGAAGGGGGGAAAACCTTCACACAAACAGGTTGCTTTCTTTCTGGCATAAACCATGTTGGTCGTTTATCAGCATAATGGATCTATAGACAACCTTAAACAATTGTCAAACATTCTTTTAAAAGCCATTAATTTTTCAGCTAAAATATATCTGTTTTGTGCATTTGTTGAACCCTTCAGTTGTCATTGCAAGGGGCCTGTTAAACTAAGCAGAGGCCTGATCAGTTTTCAGTGAGCTTTGAGCCTCAGAGTTCACCTGGGTCACCCACAAGATTTATGAGACTTAGTACCGAGGTCTGATTGGACTGTTAGGCCCAGAGAAAGCTGACAGGTCCCCTCCAACACAGAGAGTCCAGGAACTCCACTCATAGGCTCCCAGTGGCTGTCAAAGAGGCAGCAAAATTGATGGGCTGTACAGATACCAAAGTGGACATCAATAAAAGGAGATGGATGTTAACCACAGAATGACATACCTCGCTGCTGGGATGGTGGGGGAGAGGGGGAGGGAAACAGGTTAAAAAAACACTGGAAAGTTATTTATATAAGCTTCAAGGACAAGAGGCTTGTCACTACTTTCTTGAGGATTTAATCTTCAAATGCTCTGTTTTCTGGATTTCATCATTCTCTAGTTAAGCTATATACAAACTCAAATTGTTTCTGACTCTGATCACCTCAGTGGTTCCAGTATAAAAAAACTAATATTTAAATATAAAGGGAAAATCTAAACTTCTGCACCAAAAACCAGGAAGGCTAAAAACAGACTATATTTCTTTTAAATGAGCATGTTCTCCTTCACTAAAGCAATCCTTATAATAAAATGCATACGCTTTTTTATATGGAGCAGTTTGTCTCCCTAAATTAATTTAACCTAATTTCCATGCCTTTGTGTTTCATTTAATTCATTTTATGTCCAAGAAGAGAAAGGTGAAAGGAAAAGCCAACTCCTTATCCTCAGAAGCATTTTAGAAAAGATTGTTTGTACCATATGACACTCCACCAATGTCATATCTCATACTATTATAAATAATAATCTAATAATTTTACTTTTATGGAACATCGCACTAATCAGTACTTGATATATTATGCATAAAATGTAGCTTAACATCTTGTAAGAGTCTCATTTAGCTGCTGCAAGGTTAAAAATAGTTTATAAATCAAAGGATGACCTATATTGAGAAGGTTGTACAGTAGCCAGAAAGGGACCTTGATGCATGCTTGATATAGATGCACAGAGACTACAACCTTTTAACAGGAAGTATATGGTCTTCATCTGTTTCAATTCCCCCCTGATATACAGACTGCTTAAAGGAGTAATACTGCACTTTGTTTTTTGCAATGTTTATGGAATCCAAGAAAAGAATTCTACTGCAAACATAGTCCTGATTATAGGTAGACTTTGCCTTCATTCACCAGCCTAATGATGCATGGGTTCTGAGCACATCAAAGTTCTATAGGCATAACATGCATCTCCACTGCATTTACTTCACATGTAAATGCCCATGAGTGCACTTGTATAGAATTTCTTCTTTTACATGTCCCGTATTTGTACTGCATATGCTGAAAATACACCTTCATCAGGCTTCTGTACTTGCTCACTTGAGGAGTCTTCCTCACATGATTGCATTGTCTAGACACTTAACAGCTAATCCCACTTGGTAGTATACCCAGAATGTAGAATAATTACATTTAAGTACAAGTCAAATTAATTTAAAGAATTGTCATGGGCTGCTTAAATGGGTGACTTTTCAGTATAATTGGGCATAGTTTTATACATTTAAATTATTCAAGTTAATAGATATTCAGTTAAAATTCATTTTTAAGGAATGGCTGCAAATCCAGGAAAGCTTTTGGAAAGCACTAGGTAAAGGAAGGCATTCTAAGGGGGGGGGAAGTGGACTACATATAGTCAGATGCCCTTCTCCGTTTTGCCTAGGGCCATGATGGTGAACCTATGGCATGTGTGCCAGAGGCGGCACACAAAGCCCTCTCTGCGGGCACACGCATCGGTGCCAGCTGCTCTTCTGGGTTCTGTCACATGGATGCATGCCGTCCAACTGGTCTGGTGCACATGCACACCGGCCAGCTGCTTTCTTTCACGTTCCATTGCACGCATGCATGCTGGCCATCTGGTCTTCATACGATACTATACTCATTCTATACTATACTCTTCCAGGTTCTGGTGCTCCGGCATGCGCGCACACTCCAGTTTCAGCACTTGATGCCAAAAAGGCACTGGCCTAGGTGGCTGATTAAATCTTCTCAGTTTTATCATCCAGTCTCTTCCTGAACTATTTCCCATTGCTATGATTTTATATATGATATAAGGTGATTTTATTTTCAAAGGAATCAATGTGAAGGAGATTGTTTGAATGGGAATATAGTATCACAATGTAACCCTAACCCAATAATTATTGTATATATTATATTAAGTATCTAAGGGTTCTAGAGAATCTATCAATCTTGTCAATGCCAATCAAGTGTTTATACCTGTATAATTTTCTAGAAGGTATTGAAGAATTAAAGTTATTAATGATCAATTGGAGAACTTTCTCAAGAAATATTAAACCTGTGTTTATTCCAGATTTCATGAAAAACAATGAAAAGATTTCATATTATCTTGGAGAAACATGTCTGTCAAACACGATCACTATCAATGAATTTTTAAAAATATATTTTTGAAAGTTTAAAAAAGTAAATTATTCCAAGACTTTTGCTATACTACCCATGTTTCCCCAAAAATAAGACAGGGTCTTATTTTCTTTTGACCCCCGAAATAAGCGCTTGGCCTTATTTTGGGGGAGGTCTTATTATTTTTGAGTTACAGAAGGCGCCGAACGTCGTCACCTCATGGCTGCTGCTGTGTTTTTGGGAGGGCTTATTTTCGGGCGAAAGCTTATTTTAGCGCATGTACTCAAAAGCCTGATTGGTCTTATTATCCGGGGAGGTCTTATTTTCAGGGAAACAGAGTATACTCAAAGTGTATTTTCCCCATTATTTGATATTATACAAACAAGTATTAAAATATGATCTGTGTACTTAAACATATTGCAAATTCAATCATATAAAAAGAAATGTTATACCTATAACATACCTCTACTCACTGCTTCTGCACAACACATACAGTCAAGAACCAGAGGACCATACCACCCTAGATAAAATAAGTATCTTGTGAAGCACATAATACTACAAGTATTTTTCATACCTAGAAGTAAAAATATAAAAGTAACAAGTTTAGGACATGGTCATAATCTGATCATCTACTTCCCTATTTAAAAAATTGGTTAGGGTAGTTGTAAAATGTAATAATTAGTTTCTTTAATAGAAATTGCAATATGCAATCATGTAGAAGAATGCTACTCTGACATAACTAAAAGGATATCCATAAGTATTAAATTTGCAATTAATATTTGTACATACATGATCCTGACTTATCTGAAAAGCCTCCCTATCCTATCTGTTTCCGATATTTATGCTGAAATGAAACTCGCTGGAATAATATTTACTAGTAGCACTCCTGTTACTTTCAACTTTTATTGTTTCCCATTTCACTGAGATTTCCACTCCCCTACCATAATCAAAATGGCTACTTGGTTGAAACCTTTGCATAATTTAATTTGGGAGCAGTACCTGTGGAATTATTTTAAATATTTCAAATGCATGTACGTTTTTATTTGTCACCACAATTAAGTCAACATAAAGATTCTTCACCTGATTTAATATCAATTTACTTAGCAGCTGTTATCTGTAGAACAGGCAAATTGCCCTCTTGCCTAGGCACTATTAAAATGATCAGTGATGCTTGACATGCATTTGTCTCTACCAAGCTTGTTGAGAACATGTTGAATATTATTCTGAAATGAAGCAAGCATTCATATTCATTCATATTCAATAATACAATATTATCTATAGCAAAGAAAAAGAGAATATGTAGGACATATTTGCAAAAATATACACATTATGCACACTTGTCCCCTGATGAGAATAGAAATTAACATCTCAAGAGGAGGTATATATCTGTTAATGGATATCACACCCAACAAATATATGTTTAATACATGTGAAAATATTACCCATGGATTCCCAGCAATTCTCTCAAGTAGGTCTGAGCAATTCTTATTTCTGCTGCTGTTACTAATGTTCTACTACTGAAATGGCCTATAAAGTGAAAGTGATTTCTATAAATAATGCTTTCTCCCTGTAGATGTAAAAACCCCAAAATTATTACAGAAAACCCTTAGTCTGCCATTTTTCTTATACTGACCTTAATATTTTTGCTGTGGATCTGACTAGAATGGTCAAGAGAAAGATACTATGCATTGACTATCCATTTACATTTGGGCTGGAAAAACACTATACGTTTTGAAATAGCACAGGGTGCAACCAACAATATGTAATCTACTAATAGTCTTTAACTTATTATCACAACTGGGACGATAATTTCCATCATAGGTCAGTGCAGTGGTAAGTCAAATCAGACCTGATTTTTCAACAGCTTTTATGGTTATCATTATATGAATCACCATGGTTGTTAACCATGGGGAAATCCAGCTTCCCCAATGGATGTTCTTTGCCAAAAACCAGCAAAAGAGGGACAAATTATAATCATAATTATGAACACCGGATACTGCAACCAGTCATAAATGTGAGCCAGTTGCCAAGTTCCCCAATTGCAATCCTCTGGCATTGGGGGTGATCTGATAATCATAGGAAAAATTTATAGATTATAAATCTATAATCTTTCTGAAGCTATTGTAACTTTGAACCATTGTTAAACAAACAGTCATACGTTAAGAACTACCTGCTCTCCATTCAAACATTCCACCTTTATTTAAGAATGCCCCTGAAAATATTGCTATAATATAACTGCTACAAATGATTGAGACCTTCTCAGGTGAAAGCAGCTTGCTCATTAATCCTGCACACAAATAGTACAAAAATAGAATTACAATGGAACCGTAAGTTATCCAGGGTTGTTGAGGGAGATGGGTGGCTACAGAAATTGAATGAATAAATATGCTGGGTTAAACATTTATGTTTGACACTAATATTTACATTGTGAGAAGTAAACTGTATTTTACTTGTAAATATATAAAACTCTTATGCTTTATGGACTCTGTATACATGCAAATATCCATTTATTTAATTAGTGTTAAAATTAGCTTTCATGAAAAGCTGTTTCCTTTAATTCTTATGAAATATTTTTAAGAAAAGTTTTCATTAGGAAAAAAAATCCCAAGATCTGCATTAACTGGTGGATGGTTCAAAAGTTATTTTATCCTACTTCAAATCTGACAATCATATATCATTCTACTTCTAGCACAGTCTTATGCTGGAACTATGCTGTCTTCATTTTACAGTCATCTCTCCAGCAGTCTGCAGCTTCTTTTTGCTTTACACGCTTCAATTAAAATTCAAAGCAATGCATCATTATGGAAATACCTTCCGTCGGGCTTCCATACCAGTGTTTCTTCAGAGTGACAGAGCCATTGGGCCTTAAAAAATTGCTGGACAAATTCTCCTTTCCCCCAGTAAAAACTGAAGAAATTATCACATATATTCTCTGTCAACAACTTAGGTAAGAATGATTCAAGTCTAGTTCATTTAAAACATTTTCATTGAATGAGTATGAGATTTTGATATTTTACATAAACATTTTCTTTATGATGACAGCAATTAAATTAATGATAACACAGTACAGGTTTTATCACCTAAAATATTTAAAATTCATCTCATGTATGCCACTTGAACCAAAGGATGGGGCAGCAATATCAGTGTGTGATTTCATAAACATACAACCTGACACATCCTGTGGAAATGAGTGGATCTTACAATCTTGCTATGATATCCCTAGATTTGGATTCAAATACCTTTTGTGCTTATCTCTTTTTGATTGTCAGTGGCACTGGGCTAAGAGCTATTTCCTTTCGTTACCCAATCTACCTTGTGCAGTTGATACGTTAATTGGTAAGCATGGGTTAAAATACAAGTTTCCAAGGATGTGCATTCCATTTATCTTGGTTTCAGTGAGATTGACATTGTGAATTATGAAGTCAAACCGTAAGCTACAAGATGCCTATAAAGATTAAGGCATTTCCTCACTTCCTAAACAATTAGCAACACTAGACTGCTAAGCAGAGATCAATTGTAATTGGGAAGCTGAAAGAAGACAATAAACAAATTACTTGTGTTTTCACTGAAGCCTGTTGGTTTACAAGCCCAACTGTTATTTAATCCCGAAGCCTTGTTGTAGGCTGTAAATTATCCATTAGAGTTGTCACTGGGTCTTGAACAAGAGTTAGTTACTATTAGCTGAGGTAGGTACAAAACAATCTGATTCTTTACCTCAGATGAAACTGAGTATCCATTAGTTATAAATGACTTTCAAACTTTGCTGCTTTTATCTGTGAACTTCATAATATAGCTGTTTGATGTGAGTAAAAATAGCATACATTTGACTGCCACAAGCCTTTGTGACAGGTTAAAAGAAATACAGTTCTTAGAATTAGTGTCCATGATGTGTCAGGAGTGACTTGATTTAAAATAAGGCAAACGTATATGAAGAATAACCTGAACAATATTTTTATTTTCATAATAATTGGAACATCATAGCAACCTGCCTTGTCTTTTTGATCTGAAGAGGCATAATCTATTGCTCCATCACAAGCAATAAACTGCCTGGATTAGCATAGTATACTGAATGTTGTACAGACTATAAAATATGAAAATACATACTATACAATTCAAGGGGATGCAACTTTTTTCAGTCTCTGAATCCCTTCAAGATAAGACATCAAAATTAAGCAGCAAAAAATCAAATTACAATAACACACGTTCTTATCTATTTGTGGCATAAATTTTCAACAGATTTAACAAAGGAAAATTATAATAGGCCAAATTATTCCATCAATTGTTTAAAATAATGTGCAGAATTGTCTCAGAAATGAGTCCAAAATTCTATTCTATTCTATTCTATTCTCTGAACTATAGTCATATTTCTATCATGATCTCATTGAACTAATCAACTAAAAAGAAAAGAATCATCCCTTGTCATGTCATTTTACAAGAAGAATAAAGAATCATGTAAGAAGTCAATTTTTTTCTATTACCAGATACACTATCTTTTTTTTTTAAGCTGGAAATACGTTTGGTGACGATCTATGAAAAAAAATCAGCAGAGAAAAAATAGAACATATTCTTAATACAGTTTTAATCCCTAACATATCTAGATTGTTCCTCTATTTCCAGCAGTTGATCTTGTCTGATCCATTTGAAGCTGTAGTTTCAATATCCTGATATTGAACAATTCATGTTTCAGTGCTATAAGCAGAGTCAATTCAAGCTAAAATTGATTTACCAAAAGGTAGGACAGTGAACAAAACTAACAGTGGAAGTATTTAGAATCAACAGTTATCAGGATTATTAAAGGACTGAGAATTCCAAAAATATTGGCATGTGATATGGCAAAGAGGCTAACAGTTTAACAAAACTGTGATCAGGGTTATAAACCAAGCAATTTTATTCCTTAGGTGCTCCAAAACTTATCAATCACTATAGTCTTTCAGACTATTTTCTCCAATTATACAATGAAAGTAACCTTTGCTCACGCAAAGTAAAATGTGATGGTAGACTTAAAATGTAAATTGTGTGAGACTAACTTTGCTGGAACAAAAAGATTTGGGCTGCAAAAATCTGGACACTATCTAGATAGTAGCAACGAGTTAGAATTGTTCATAAATTAGTACTGCTATCTAGTGATTTTTCCAGAGTTTTGTAGAGTTTGTAGAACAATTCTTGAGAGTGAGATGTAGGAGGGCTGGTACTTTTGTTTTTCTGCTGCCTAAGATTCAAAGCAAAAATGAAGTCAACTCTTCTTCTTGATTTCAGATTATCCACAAAAGAAGGTTCTTTTGCAAAAATTAGGAAAACTGGAATTCTTACTCTGCAAAAATAGCCTGAGAAAGTCCCATGTCTGAAACTCTGGAAAATTACTGTTTATAAGTCAATCATTATTACAGATAGTGCCAAACTAAAAAGAATCATTAGTCAAAGTCAGTGAGGGTAGTTCCAGTATAACAAAATAATTTATACTATATCTGGATCATGATCTACAAAGCATTAAGTTATAAATTATATACATCCTCTGATTTGTTAAAAATGATTTATTATTTGAACTGTCATAATCTTATTTCAACCTTGTTATGTTGAAGTTGTAGCTTAAATGAACATTTTAAAAATCATATTTCAAATCTTATTAGGCAGTAAAATATGTATACAATAAAAATAGTAATATTTATTTATTATTAATTTTTCAGATTTATTGACTGTCCAACTTCAAAACAATCTTTCACTATTGCTGATTAAGAGGGAGTAACCATTAATTCAAAAGGAAAAGGTGTAATTATTTACCTTCTTTTGGTTGGTTGATTGATTGTGCCATCAAATTGTTTTCTACTAACAAAGGATAGTGAAGTTGTAACGGCAATATATTATACACAGGAAAAATTGTCAAAATCAATTTTCAGGGGCCTCCTGTAGAAGATAAATAAGCAGCCACTATCCAAAATTAAATTTTGGCCTAGTGAAAGCCTAATAAACTACATTAATAAAAAGATTTTAATTTTGGCACTTCTTTTCTGATTTTTTGAAGACATAATAACATAAAGCATAACTTTTGGAAATAAAAAAGGTTTATTTTTTTAATGTTTCAATAAATAAAACGTGCTACTAATTTTTTAATGTAGGCAAATACAGAAGTCTTCACCTAGTATTGATTTACTGTAAGTCCTACAGAGATGGATGTGAACAGAGGAGGTGATTTTCTTGGCATCCTTCAACCATTCTGAAGTGAACTTGAGTAGCACAAAAAAAGTGCTGGCTGAAAATGGAATTGGTAGAATTTTGTTTTCCTGTTTCTTGCAAGACAGAAGTATCTGTCATTAATGGATGCTTTTGTCAGAATGGCATAGACTATGACATTGGGTTTAAAGCTATCAGAGATTCTATTAAACCAATAACAGCTGAAATGGAACTGAATCTATGCAGCAGATCTCTCAACTTACACAGAGTGTCTCTTGACTACGCTATGAGCACTGAGACCTGTTTTATGTTTCCAGACCTTTCAACCATCAAGACCAGTATTATCTACATGGCCATCAGCAGTCCTCTGACTGAGGCCTTTTGCAAACAAGAAGCCAACTCCAGCTAAGAATATCAAACTAGGATGGCAGTTCTAAATCCACCATCACTTGGTGAATTTTGTTACAATTTCACTTCACATCCGTCATAGGGTTTTTGTAAGAAAAGTAGAGCAAACACATATACTACCCTCAGATTACTGGAGGCAAGGCAAGAAACATGTAATATTGCTGCTGTAGTCACTGAGCCTCTGCTTCTTCTCTGAAGTTGGTTGGAATCTGTTAGAGAAACATGCTATGTAAGCCATTGAGAGTTATTTGATTCTGGTGGAGTATGAGCTTAATGAATAAATAAAAGCAAAATTGGAATCTCAATATGATGAAGTTTCAATATGATGTAGGAATGTATAAATGAATATTAAGTTGGAAAAAGTATACAAGAGCCTTTAGCAGATTTAAAAAGAAGTAAAACATCTCAGCCCGAGAAAACATCGGAAAAAGAATCAAAGTAGCCCTATCTTGATTCTGTATGGCACAAGAAAAGGCAGACGAAAGTTCTGATATATCCTACAACAATAAAGTAGCCCTTCCAATATCTTCTTCCTGACCTGCCTATCTTGAAGGGCCCAAAGAACCATAGATCAAAAAAGAACACTGCATATTACAGTGATACAGACTAGAAAAAATAGGAAAACCTGTTAACTGATGTCCCTGTCATAGTTAAATACAGATATGCCAGTCTTTTCATTGCTAATCCTAAAAATAATTGCCTCCCCAAGATCAAGGAAATGTTTGAAGCAAGAAACTGTGATAGCTTTGCATATGTCTTTTTGTCATAAAAACAATGAGAAAGGCAGCAAAGTGGATTACCAGGTGGATAATGAAAGTCAACATAATAACAGAGCAGAGACTTGACCCAACCCTTTGAGTATTAGACATCAAGTACCAAGCAGAGGGTTAGTTTTCCAGAAGCCATGGCTTTCTAAATACTATGGTATAGTGACCACTATTACAAATAATCCAATCACTAGAAAATGGGTTTAGTAAACTTTTCTCTAAAAATACTAAAGCATAAGAAGATTTTTATAAATATTATTGCTTATGTTTCTCTGACATTTGACATATATAACCCAGTAGTCAAGCCATTACTTGTAACCAATGGTATCATATTCTACCATTTGTTGTAAAAGAACTTGCATTTAGAATCACACATTGCAAATTTTAGGTGCACTTATTAACGTTGTAACTATTGCTACAAATGAAGTTAGAAATTAAAGGAAAATGGGTGTTTTTAATTGTTCTTACATATTTGAAAGTGTCAAAATGATTGCTAACATTTATAGGCTAGCTTACTAAATAGGCATTGCACTTATAATAAGAAATACTTTGTTAAATAACTTTGTTAAATAACTTAGGCCAATCTTACCTCATTCTATTTCTATTGTCAAAAAGGGCTGTTAAGCCACAGTAAACAGGATCATTATTACTATGTTTTCTATGTTCTTGTCAAGTGCAGGAAATAGGGACACAAGGTGATTCAATGAATGCAGGTTTATTGCATGTCATTACTAATGGTCAAAGCAAATTGGCAGTAGATAAGAGTCAATGGAATTCAAGGTGGTTTGGACTTAGAACTCTTATGGATGCAAAGGGATTCGAGATTATGACATGCTTGAGTCCTTCCTCAGACTCAGCCTGGTCATGTCCTAAAGTTCTACCATGTTTCCCTGAAAATAAGTACCCGGTCTGATATTTTTGGGGGCTTGTTTCCAAAATAAGCATTAGGGTTTATTTTCAAGAAAACACAATATCAGAGTGATTAGCCCGGCTGGGCGCCCCAACCCCCAGCATGCACCCTGACCCCCAACAAGCACACAGTGACCAACAGTATCCGGCGGCGGCTACAGCCTGCCGGTCCTTGGGCGGTGCACTCTGGGTCATATATTTTTTCAGGGAATGAAAAAGAGAATGTAAGTAAAAAGGGTAAAAAATTGAAATCTGAACACAAGCAAAAGGACTCTCCCTTACTGCATCCTAAAATGGCTAAAGATGGTTGAGATTATTAGTACCTAGTAATCTCAACCATCCTTCAAAATGCCTAAAGGATTAGGGCTAGGATTAATTTCAGAGTGTTATTAGCAGTTTGTTATGTAAAGAATATATATAGGGAAATCTGAGCAGCTTCAGACTCCAGACTGCTAGAGAGAAGTTTAACCCCTCCTTCTCTGCCACTTGTGACAGAAAACAATCACATATCTAGACAGCTATTTGCATTTCAAGGGATCTTATTTGTGGTTCACTGAAGCCATGGTGGATTTTTACCCTCCTGTTCAGAAGTATTTTTCTCATTATCATAACAGGGGAGGAAAGAGTTAAATCTTCCTTCCATGCCTGTTCTGATGTCATTAATTACTAGCTCTACAGGCATACACAGGGACTGACATACACACACACACACACACCTCATGCAGTTTTCATTTTTAAAATGCTAAATGCCTTAGTTGTGTGTAAAAATTACAATCTTGAAATCCTTTGCTCCCTCCTAAATTTATTTCTATCTTATTTTATTTGTATCTTGCCTAATTTGTGGAGCCAATAATGTATGTGGATTGTATATATGCAAACAAAGAAAGCATTAAGAATCTTTCAGGATGACAAATACCTTACTGAGCTCTTCCTGATAAGGTTAAGAAAGGGAGGCTTTAGCTTCCTGGCAACAACCCTTTCCCCTTTGCAGCTTTCCTTGGAGACAGTAGGTTCCATCTCCTTTCACAATAAAATATTATTTTTATAGATCCATTATTTTAGTTGCATCTCATTGTCATTGCATATTCATGCAGTTATGACATTATGTCATTGTTATGAATGTATATAAAAATGCTAGATAAATCATCCTAATGAGATAAACAATCAATAGAACTGCCTCTTAATCATCCAGGACATCATTTGTGACCTGGATACATTATAAATACACACTGCAGATTGCAGCAATATTATTCAGCTAGGTAAATCCCGACAAACTCAGTCGCTGTTTAGCACGTCAGGCCTCAGTATGTAACGCAGAGGTCACCTCATTGGACCAGCAAGACTTCACAGTGTGCAGGTAAAGCGGGTAAGATTCTAATGAGTCTTGATCATTGGTAACTACTTTATTCCACTGTTTCCTATCCTTAGTCAATGGCATTAATTCTGTTTCTAATTAGAATTGCACAATTTAATTCTTATGCTCTGGGCTATACCAAAGATATGGTTCATGTAACAGCAGCTTGGAGCATGCATGCTCCTTGTAATCACGCAACCAATGCTTCAAGAGCCAGTACTTCTGATGTTACAAACTGCAGTTGGGCATACACTAGGGATCATTTCCCCAGCATGTGAGATGATCAGTCTGTGAACCCCCTGCTGTGTTTCCCCAGTTGAAACCAATCTCTTTGCTGCTCTAAAAGAGCTATGCTTCTGTTAACAGTGATGACTCAGTACATTATTGTGGATTTTTCCTCTTTCTGTGAGTCAAATGTCATATACAACTGTCAGTGGGAATTTCTATTCTATTTGTTACTCCTCAGCTATTTTTTAACTCTGTGAATATAACGTGCATACATATGAATACCACCTATACATATAATCCTTCCATAAATATTCAGCTTAACACAGAACTTCAAAATTTAATTCAACAAAGGGCTCTGGGGCAAATGGGAATATTAATATAACATTTGTTGCAACTCTTTAAAGCAGCTGCATCTTTTCCCAAGATTACATATTGCCCCAATGCCTCATATAAAGGTAAAGGTTCCCCTGTACATGTGTGCTAGTCATTTCTGCTCTAGGGGTGGTGTTCATCTCCGTTTCTAAGCCAAAGAGCCAGCGCTGTCTGAAGACCATGAAGACATCTCCATGGTCATGTGGCTGGCATAAATGCCAAAGGTGCACGGAGTGCTGTTACCTTCCCACCAAAGTGGTCCCCATTTTTCTACTTTTTACGTGGTTTTGAACTGCTAGGTTGGCAGAAACTGGGACAAATAATGGGAGCTCATTTCATTATACGGTGCTAGGGATTGAACCGCTGAATTGATTACCTTCTGATTGATAAGGTCAGTGTTTTAGCCAATGAGCCGCCATGCCCCCCAAAGGCCCCATATAGCTACCACTTAATCCCTAAAACCGGCATAGCTACTTTAAAGACCAATGGATAGTAATACATCCTCACCTGCAAATATACCGTAAGTAATATTAAGAGTCCTTCCAGCCAAACATAATATAAGCAATCACTTATGGTAGATTAAGATCTCCACTATCTTTGGCAGTATTTTTTTTTAATATATCCATCAGTCTTTACTGAACAATAATCTGAAACAGATTTAGGCAGAGGTATGCTAATGTTAACACAAACTAATTTTAGATACCTTTCATGATTTCTAATAAGATTGTTTTCTTCTTCTTATATATGCAAATGATTTCACAGTATCATATTTATCATGTGGCAAAAGAAAATCATTTCGCTAACCGATGGCCACCAGTCAAAATAATCATATTAACAAGTACCTATATGGAAAATGCATTGAGTATTTCCAAAACAATCGGAAGAATCACAAATTATGATAAATTGTATCATTTATTTGCTTTAATTTAGTAAATTGTTTAAAACCAGTTGTTGTGTTATCTTTTTTTTAATGTGAAAAAAGCCTTGGATTAATTGTTATGAAATTCTTGGAGAGGTTCCTTAGTGATGTCTGTATGTAGATTGTCCCTTACCAAAAAAAAAGTGGGCAAGGCATTGAAACTTATAAAGATCTCTGAACTGGAAGTTCTTTGATTGTAATAAAGCTAAGAGTATCTTTTTATTAGCCGAGGAGGCACTACAAGCAGAGTTTCAATGTGTGTTTTTTTTAATCTGAAGCAAAGATTTCATCTCACCAGCAACCTCTTAAAGGTATTTAACAGAAAACAACCACTCTAACTATAACTAAGTATCTCTGTAGGAAGACATACAAAGAGTTTAATTTAGCAACAGTCTGCACCATAAAATATTAGTCAAGTGCTAGCATAGCCATTAATACTCTTTTTTTAACAGAAGGCAATTTCACAGACTCATTTACCAACTGGAATCTCCCAAGTCTAGTTGGTAATTGTTTTTTTTTTTATTCAGCTCTGTAAATTCCGTTTAGTGCTTTTTAGCTGTTTCTTAGCATAAATGCATTGAATGTTGTTAAATTGGATTAATAGCTTTTATATGTACTATATATTATGCATTTGTTTAACTGGAGGTGTTCCAACTTATATTGCTGCTATCTCTTTTTTAAAATGCCATCTTATTTTGCTGTTTTAATTTTATGGACTTTTACTTTTGGAAGTACTTTATACAATAAATGTTTATGAACTATGCCTTATAAATAGTTATATATTTATTGTAGGAAGGTGGGTAAGCTTAGATCCTTTTATTTTTGCCTCAAGCAAGTATAGGGAGCCAGCCAATTTATTAGAGTTAGAATCTAAATGAGAAATCACAAAAATCCTGTAGAAGTATTTAATCAAATTATGTTTCTAGTATGACTAAGATATGAAATTAAAACATTATGCTACAGCCCAATATTTTTAGGAAGTTCATCTGCATGCTTCAATATTGTTTGTGAGCTTAAATTTCCTTCACATTACCTTGTAGACCTTCCATCAAACTTCCACAAGTACTTATTAAGGGCAGATATGCATTTAGAGTGATGGTGGTACTTAAAGTTGGACATCAAATGTCAATTTGAAGGGAGAAACGAATTTCTCCTACAGAATCCAACATCCCTATTCCACAAATTAGTGACCACTATCATCCACAGAGTGATTAGACATGTTTTTAACACAAGTTTTTGTTCCTATGTCAATATCCAATAGAGTGGATTCATGTACCGTGTAATTTTTACTAAATTATTTCTAAGGTCCCTTCCTTTTATTACATTTGATGTTTCTGATATAGTTCTGAAATTGGGAAGGACAGGGAAGAAGATTCAAAGCAGAAAGTAGAAGAAGATGGAGAAGAGAAAAGGGAAAGAGTTTCAAAAAAACACTGCTTTGATCATCAACATCTGCAATTTGAATTCTAAAGAATAAACTGAGACATGACAGCATTTCTGAATATATAAGAATACGTTTATGTCAACTCAACTTTTTAAGAAATTCAATTGTAATACATATACAGGAAGAATTTGCAAGTTTCCTTGTGAATAATATTCAACATATTTTATTTTACATCATGAAAAATATACTAGGAAAACATTGAGAAATCAACTCTTCCATAGTTCAAATGTTGAATTCTTTCTTTAAAAAAAAACATTTAAAGATATTCATTGCTGTGTTTTAAGTCTAGCAATTGAAAATTTTAATATGCAACCTGAATTGACATTGGTGTTGATCTAGTTATAGTCATAACAAATCAAATTGCAAGCAGAAGAACAAATGAATTGTAATTACCGTAACTTATATCTCATTGTTTTCAGTGGAAATTATGCTGCAATCCTACAGTTAAATATTAGGAACAAGTTCTGATTAAGTAAATTGATATAATAATAATAATAATAATAATAATAATAATAATAATAATAATAATAATAATAATAATAATAATAATAATAA
>JANHFT010002051.1:73080-84314 GCA_032467955.1 Pseudoxenodon macrops
AATAATAATAATAATAATAATAATAATAATAATAATAATAATAATAATAATAATAATAATAATAATAATATAGCATATTGATATAGCATAGTTGGGTTGCATGTTACATTGCATTTTAGCTATAATGTTTATTCTTACCAATTTTTTAAGTTTCTTTTTGCTATGTAGAAACAAAATCTTTTATATCCTTTACTCTGGATTTCAGCTTGACATTCTAGTGAACAGTTCTAAGAATTATCACTAGCATTGCTCCCAGCATGAATTGTCCTGTTTCCCTGTTATTGCAACACATTAATAAAAACTGAACAATATTTGCAGGTTTTGTGAGATATAAATAGCAATTCAGATTTAATCTTGCAGTTGTTCATTCTGCAAACAAGTTTATGTCTTCCATCTTATACCAAATGTGCTCTTGACATTTGCATACTAGACATATTTTATTTGGAAGTTTTATTTCTGAAGCCTATATTATTTGCTTCTTCTTAGACAAAAAAATGCCAAATAACTTTTTATATTCTCTGATGTGGAGTATAGAATTACCAGGGATTCCCCCCACTTTTCCTCCATTAGAAAGGAATACTCAAAACTATCACTGTGTCAGGGTTCCAAGTAACACCCCCAACAAAAGAAAACTCCGAGGTTTGAGTTTCCTCAAAGTTCCATTTTATTAGAGATGTAATATTGGCACATCTGGGAAAACCCGATTCTGAGAGCTTCCGGGTTTTCTCCACCCCAAAAAAAGTTCAAGTCCTTGTCCAGCACCCACATGTCCATCACCCAATCCAATCAGGTACCATCCAAAACTAAAGATTCCTCCCAATCACTTCACCGCAGATCAGGGCACAGTGGCCTTGACTTTCGGGAGAGAATGTTATTTAGAGTACTACATATCACCTACTCCATACAATCCCCCCTCCCATTTTCCCACAGTAGAAATTGTGGCAGGCTAAAAAGCTCAAAGGTAAAAAATGGTTTCCAGGTCTAACAGACTGCTCCTGTAGATGTTTCATTTTGTGTGCAAAACATCAAACACTAATAATTATACTACTCACCAATGCTTTTATGTAAAATTGCATCAATTAAAAATTTATTTTATTAGGAAATATATATTTAACTGAGGCTTCTAATATAGTTCAGTGGAGCAGAATCCCCATCTCACAGCATTTAAAGTGATTCTTGTGAAATAACAATCATAACAAATTTATATACCACTTTTCCTTTCTTCGGTTGCTTAATATAAAAGAACATAACAAAACAATAAAAATGCACTTTTAGCTGTATTACAAATAAACCAATTGTCATTATATTAACATTGCAATTATTTGAAAACCGTTTGGAATCTTTAGTAATTTTTAATGCCTTTCACCAAGTATTTACTAAAGAATTACTGAGATTGATATTCAAAAGCAAAATATGATTCAGAGTGCACCTGATTAGGTGTAACCCCTGTCTAAGGCACTTTAAAGCAACTCCATCTTCTTTCTCACATGATGAGGAAAATTATATTTGTTTCCGGAAGGTGGTCTATGCATAATAGACACTCTCCAATGCATCTTTTACTTTTTTAATCCTAATTGTTGTATGGTGTATCTATTGTATTTAATTTTGACTTTGGTTGGAAAAAATCAGCTGGGAAGGTCACAAATGGTGATCATATGACCTCAGGACACTACAACTGTTGTAAATACAAGCTGGATGCCAGGCTCCTGAATTTTGATCATATAACTGTGGGGAAGCTGCAACTGTCATAAGTATGAGGATTGATTGTAAATCACTTTTTTCAATGCCATTGTAACTTTGAACAGTCGCTAAACAAATGATTGTAAGTTGAGGACTACTTGCATACTGAAAATAAATAAAGAAAATAAAGAAACTAATGATTTTTTTGTATAGTACCAAGATGCTAACAAACTATTATATTGAATTACTGTTACTACTTGTACTACTATGATGGGTAATGGACACTTCCAACTCTATTATTCTAACATTTTAGGTGCAGTGAGTATATACTAATCATGGTAACAGAAAAACTAAGTATTGTTCTCACCAAAAAAATGACAAGCCTGAACTGAGTTTCCAACACCATCAATAAATCAAACATGAGGAATAAAAACTGTTCTATTTCTTACATGAAATTTGATGTGACTGACATAAAATGCTGATAAAGAAAACCAGCTTAACTGATAACTTCATAGTATTTCTTTCTATACAAGAAATTGTCCTTGAGTTCCAAATATAGTATGTTTTGCTGTGATTTCCCACAGAAACAATTCATGAAATCTCAATCAATGAGATTTCCTCCTGTTTCTTCTTCAGCACCACACATAAATCAGAAAAACTAAAGTTCCTTACATACCTTCACTCAAATAATTATTTAATTTATATCTGAAAAAGTTTATAGCTAGCCTGTATATAGCCTGTATCAGTGTATCACCTGTGACAGCCACAGGTAAATCTCATATTGGAATTGCTGTTCCAGTCTAAAATGGATCCTTTCTAATATTGTATTCAGCTGTTTGGTTTATGAATTTTGTAGTGTTAGGGTACCATTCAGAAATAAGAAAAGAACAGAGATTAGATAAATCTGAAACTGTCTTTTCTTTCAAGTTGCTGGCATGATTGAAGAAGAAAAACCTTTAAAAATATATGTCCAGAATTGATCTTTGATATATTTCATCTAAAGTTATATGTGTGTTTGTAAATGGAAAAAGAGATATACATACAGACATATGCAAGAGGCACCTGGACTTCTGGTTTTTCTTTGAAGATATTTTGCTTGTCATCCAAGAAGCTTCTTCAGCTCTGCTTCTTGGATGAGAAGCAAAACATCTTTGAAGAAAAACCAGAAAGTCCAGTTCCCTTTTGAAAAAGCACCTTTGGGACAACTATGACTGGGATGACATAAACTCTCAATAGACATACATACATATAAATTCTGGTTCCCTAAAAATAAGATCTTCCTGGATAATAAGCCAATCAGGCGCTTGAGCGCATGCGCTAAAATAAGCTGTCCCCCGAAAATAAGCCCTCCCCAAAACACAGCCACAGCCATGAGGTGACCACGCTCGCCGCCTCCTGCACCTCAAAAATAATAAGACTTCCCCAAAAATAAGGCCAAGCACTTATTTCGGGGGTCAAAAGAAAATAAGAGCCAGGCAATTATCCCTTTTCCTCTACTAAGTTCAGAGATAACTTCATTGGATATAAGTTACAGCTTTTCAGCAATGCTGGAGTTTATGTTCCTGCCTTTTATGAGCATATTTATTATAATCTGTAGAGTTTCAAATTTCTCTTTCTCTTCTTTTTATCTCTTGGATTTATATGCTATTTTATGTGTAACATGGGAGAAGATACTTGTTACATACGAGGTAGAAGATTATACATAGCCAGAGAACAATGCCAGAAATCATATCAATATCTTGTTTTCTATAGCAGTAGCTCAAACTATTATTTTTTAGTAAGACAATACATATTGTACGAGTTACTGATCAATATAATGAACATAAATGATAAAATACACAGAATGAAACATAAACAGAAGGTGAGAAAATCTAAAATCTAAGTTTATTTATGAAGTAGTTTTAAATTCAAGTGAACTAAAAAGGATTTACTTCAGTCTAATCAGTCTAGGCTTAAAGAGATTCAATTGCTTCTGAGTAAATACTTTTCAGTACAATAGGTTGAAATTAGGGCTAAAATACTGAATTATTACTAAATGGAATCAGGGCTGAAGAGGAAATACTAGCTAACAGAAGTATCCATTGAAAGTTAAATTAAACTGTTGTACTTATCCACCATTTTATATCTGTTCTTAAGTCTTCTCTTATAGTAATGTCAGTAAACAAGACCATTCTAAGGTTGTGTTCCTCAACCTGAACAACTTTAAGATGTATGGAGTTGAACCCCCAAGAGTTTTCCCTTCTTGTGTTCTAGAACGACCTTGGAGAAGATATTTGTTACATACTTGGTAGGATACATAGACAGAGAAGAGTGCCAGAAATCATATTCATATATCAAGTATAAGACACTTGTTTTCTACAACAGATGGAAATTGTGTCTAGGAGAGTACAGGTTCATCTTGTACGCTATTTGTTCCCTTTCTTCAATCAGGAAGCCCTTCAAATAGTCATTTATGTCCTGGTCACGTCATGACTGGATTATTGCAATGCACTTTACATGAAGCTGCCCTTCATGAAGAGCTGTGGTAGCACAATGTTTAGAATGCAATACTTCAGGCTAGCTCATTCCAGAAGTTCGATTCTGAACAGCTCAAGATATACTCAGCCTTCCATCCTTCAGTGGTCGGTAAAATGAGGATCCAGATTGTTTTGGCCTATATGCTAACTCTATAAACTGCTTAGAGAGGGCTGTAAAGCACTATGAAGTAGTATATAAGTCTAAGTGCTATTGCTAACTAGAAACTACAGCTGGTTCAAAATGGACTATATGGACAACTGTATGGACAACTCTCACTGTATGGACAACCCTCATTGTGACTATGTGTCACCAGTGCTATACAAGCTACATTAGCTGCTGCTGGCTTCTGAATTCAGTTCAAGGTGCTGGTTATGGCATAGGTCCTGGATATCTGAGAGACCACTTATCCACAATTGCTTCTGCCTGCCCAATACATTCCAGCAGAATGGATGCACTCCAGGTCCCCACTATTTAAATGTGCCTTTTCTGTCCTGTCCTTTCTCTTGAGTAGCATAAACCTTAGATGTTTAGTATTTTGGGCTGTCTGTGTGAGTCAATACCTTTAGGTGCTTTTGTGTCTTTGTTTTGGCATACCATTTTAAGCTTATATGCCTCTCCATAGCACTTTACAGCACTTTCTGGGCAGCTTACAATGTAGAAGCATTATTTGCATATTTCCCCCAATAATCTGGGTTCTCATTTTACTGATCTCTGAAGGACGAAAGGATGAATTAATCTTGAGCATCAGACTCCAGACTGTGACCAGAGTTTGCCTGCAGTACTACACTTTAACCACTGCACCACCAGTTAAATATACCACAACCAACAGACATTGGAGAACCCAAAGCATCATCACAGTATTGAAAACGTGGACTCTGCTGTTTAACTAAACAAAGGAGATGGCGAGATTAGGAAAGAAAACATTAACTGAGCCATCCAGTGGTTGTGAAGGAAATCTATATTCATTTTACCATTAAGTCTGTGTTTGTATATGTACATTTATAAATTAACCTATGAAGTTGCGAAATGGTTCCGACCTAAGAATAAAGCATAGATTAGCAATACAAACAGGAGAGAAAAAAGCCTGAGGCAAGTGCAGTATTTTTCCATTTTCCTTCTTTCAGTCTCTGAAAGATCAAACATTCAAATCACTGTTGCAATAAAAAAAAATCCTACAAATCAGGGGTGCAAATGTTACAATCTGTTGTAACAACCCTGTTGTAATGTTTGCAACAAATAGTTTTCCCCAAATCATCCTTTATTAGATTTTGATGATATGAGAAAGTTTTCTCACCAACTATAGGCATATGCTTCTTCTGTTGTACTGGGAAATGGGGATGGGAGCCCAAATGTGTGCAAAAGTATGGTTACCATTATATTTAAATGTTTCTTATCTTCCAGTTTGTCTCCCTGGAAGAGCAACTGCAGAGAAATCTGGTTGGATTTATCCTGTTCATGTACAGAAAAAAATGTTTGTCTGTATACAATTACAATCTTATTGATGAAATGTTAGCCTATAATCTATTAAAACAATTACATGCATTTAAAATTTAAAGCACTGGCAAACAGTTTATGCTTAGATTGGATGTTATGTGGATGCCATATGTTTATTTTAGGCTTAGGGTAGGAAATATCTGTGGTTTTATACTTATCACTATGTGGTAATTGTTGGCATATGCTGATTGTTTAATCACTGCTGCTCTACAGCAGCTGATCTCTTTGCCCTTCTTTCATTTGTGATTTATATTTACTTTCATTAGACTTGCTTAGCCCATTAATCACGTTTATGTTCTTTTCTATTAAACTTAATATATAAATGTACAGAAATAAAGTCAATAAAAAATGTAAATGGCAATGTTTTAGTTCTGTATATCGATATAGGCAAGTAGATAGGTAGATGTCCTTAGTAGGGTCATATATTAATGTGGGACATGCAAGTGACTGTTGTAGGGCAAATATTAATATTAGTGTACTACACTTTTCATTTGCTACTTTTCAGAACGGAGAGCACAACTAGATTGAATGTCTACTTTTGCAATAACAAAACCTGCCTTATATATTAGCCAGCTTGATTTATCTCCTATCTATTTACTGGTATCTATCTATCTATCTATCTATCTATGCAACTATTGAATAAAAGTATTTCAGAATCTTAATGTCTTATTTATTTATTTTATTTTATTTCGGAAATTTATATTGCTGCCTATTCGCACATGGCGACTCAAGGCAGCTTACAGAATATAAAATGTAATATAAAAACAATAAAACTAATAAAAGAAGAGGAATATAATAAATTAATATAATAAAATCAATCCCCACTCCCCGCCCTGGCAACAACACCTCACATGAGCCATTTAATGGGATCCAACCCTCTCTGGGTTCTCCAGGCCCGCTGGCAAAATCAGGCCTTCAACGCCTTCCAGAAGACTGCTAGAGTGGGGGCCATTCTAATTTCTGGGCGGATGATGTTCCAGAGAGAGGATGCCAACACAGAGAAGGCCCTTCTTCTGGGTCCCACCAGATGTATCTCCCTAGGAGATGGGACCCTCAACATTCCCTGCCTTCCAGCATGGGTCGGGTAGATGTGACTGGCAAGAGATAGTCCTCAGATAACCTAGTCCCAAGCCATGAAGGGCTTTAAAAGTGACAACCAGCACCTTGAATTGCATCCGGCAGCAAATCCACACCCAATGCAGCTCCCGCAGGAGAAGTAATGCATGTATACACTGGGGTCTGCACAAAATCATGTGGGCCACTGCATTTTGTACCAATTGGAGCTTCCAGATGCTATTTAAGGGCAGCCCAATGTAGACCACATTGTGATAGTCAAGATGGGAAGTTACTAGGGCATGAGTGACTGTGAGTAGGGATTGTTGGTCCAGGAAACGGCTTAACTGGCATACAACCCGCAGTTGTGCAAAGGCCCTCCTGGCCATGACTGCCACCTGCTCTTTGAGCAGGAATCATGAGTCTAGGAGAGCCTCCAGATTATGCACAGGATCTGTTTGGGATAGGGCCTCCCATCCAAGACCATAGGTGTCAATTCTCCCTGAGCCAATAAACCCAAAACTCAGAGCCACTAGGTCTTGCCACAGTTTAGTTTCAACCCATTGCTCTCCATCCAGTCCCTAACAGCCTCCAGGCACTGCAAGAGAGAGGACACAGCATCACTTAACTCACCACAGGCCGAGAAATACAGCTGAGTATCATTAGCATCTCAGTCCTAGGTGATGGATGAACTCACACTGTGGCTTCATGTAAACATTGGAACAGGGGCAGAGAGAGTACCAAGCTCTGCAGAACCCTGCAAAGCAGTGGGTGAGGACTGGATCTCTCCCCTTCTATCAACCCTGAGTGAGAGCGGCCGCAGAGGAAGGAAATGATTTATTGGTTCAAATATATAATTAAATATGTTATGTGTTGTTTTTTAGAATAGTAATCATGTATGACTTCAGATTCTAAAATCACATATTATATTACCGGTATTCCATTTTTAATGCTGTTTTTATATTTTTAATGTCTGTTTTTATATGTTTTTAAATCTTGATATCCAGCATACTCAGTACAACCTTATGCATGAAATAACTACTCTGAAAGTTTCATTTGACTTCCTCTGCACACATCCTTAGACATGGAACTTTTCAATAGTGCTTTCGTGCCAGAAAAAAAATTCAAGCAGATGGCTTACCTCTTTTAAAATACATATATTTGTAACCATTCAGTATGGATCCAGAATTGCAATTCAATTTTTGATTTGTTGCATAGACTAATAAATATTTGTTGCATATTTGATGGCCAAGAATATACAGTAAGTGCATATGATTTTTTTGAAATAGTCAGTTGATGCAGTGACAGTCAAGATGATTTATTTAGAAACACAATAGTCTACATGGAGAACATAAATTAAACATTTTAGACATGCTACAAAAAAGATAAAAATGGGGAGCAAAGCTAAAGCATGTAAAGATCAGCTTTAATTTCATTGGCTGGGGAATTAACCTCGATTGATTTGCCCCTTGGAAAAACAGTGACCACAATGCTTTTACATTTACTGCTTACTCATTTAATCCTGTCAATATAGTATCCTCAGAAGAGACTTTTAAATTTATTTTTCTTAAAGAACAAAAATACATTTCCAAGATTATAGTCACTTCTGAGCACTTCTATTGTCATTATGCACAATAAGGTACATTGTAAGAACAGAGTCGTTCCTTTAATGTAAATATGAGTGTATAAAATGTTGTGGAAGGATAGTTTAAAACTGCTGAGAGAGAGAGAGAGAGAGAGAGAGAGAGAGAGAGAGAGAGAGAGAGAGAGAGAGAGAGAGAGAGAGAGAGAGAGAGAAGTATTGCAAGTTTGTAGGTGGGTAGCCACATACATTACTAAAAAAAAGGAGGCACATTTATTTGCTATAATATGTTACAATTCCTGTGTCCTTATAAATTCTATTTCCTTCAAATTCTTGTTCATGAATCTCATCCTAGCACTGCTAACCATCTCACAAGACATCAGACAACCATAGACCATATGATGCAAGCAAATTAATTAAATTCATCCAATATGTGTAATTTGTTCCAGCTGCAAATCTGGGTTTTGTGGTTATGGCAACTACTTTCAGGATAAAGAGTATCCTGAGGGCAGCAATGTAAATTGATTCAGCAGCAGAATGCAGGAATAGGAAGCACCAAGTTTTGAAAACAGGGAAAAAGAATGACAAACATTAGCCAGGAGGCTAGAAGTGTCATTTCCCTTATGATTAATGTAATTGAATTATCTCAGACATATCTGGCTAAGACACCCTGTCCAATACTATGATATAAAAAGGTACAACACATTTTTTTTCTTCCATGTCCATGAATACAAAAGGCACCAGAGATTGGTTAATCTACAAGTAGGGCCTTTTTTGTGGCAACCCCATATTTGTAGAATTATTTTATCCTAAATCTCCACTTGGTCCTTCAGTTGTAGATATTAATGCATTTAGAAATACTTCTACTTCCCTTTATCCTCTGTATTAGTCTTATTGATATTCTCCTAAACATTAGATTTTTGCTCTTCTGCTCTTTTCTAAAAACTGCAAGCAAATAATTGTGAAAGGGCTTGAACAAAAAGCCAGACTAAAAATATATTAAATAAATGTCATGTATCATAGCTTTCACTATGGTAGTAAAAACTAAAAAGAAACAATCTGAAGAGGAACCCTAAAAGCATCCAAATAAGCTAAGGATGGCATGAAAGTGTTTTAGAAGATTCTCACCATCTTACCTTCTGCGTCTGTTTTTTCAAATTGTTTTTCTGTGCTGCAATCAGAAAGGCTTCAAAAAACAGGTAGAAAATTCTTTAATAACTAGATTCTTTTTCCTTGTTGCTAGTTTTAACCTACAGCATTATGTGAGCCATATGACTCCTATATGCCAGCAATATGACAAATGCACTGTGACATTTTCAGAACAAACTACATTATTGTCCTCTGAGTACTAATTTTACCAGCAGAAGGAAAGTAGTGCTGCTGCAGAATAGCTAAACAAAATTATGATGCTACATTACAGGCTTATATCAAAGATTTCTATGGTGTTATTTTGTAACAATGTAAAACAGGAAAAACCTTTCTGTTTATAAGAACTGTTTCTCTGCTATGTGATTTGTGACACCAGACAACAAGCCTTTCCATGCACTGCATTCAGCACCAATAACAATTCAGAATCGATGTGGGTGTTAATGACATTGTGAGTAGAAAAATACAGGGGCTGAGATCCAAATCTCACAACAGCCTTCCTACACTTAACACCAGCTCTGCAAATGGCATTTCCTTGGATTGATTCCAAGAAACTCACAAGATGAACTTTATTTGACTTTGTGATACATTACCATGTATCCCTAGAAATCCCTCAGACAGAGTCCTACGTGTGTATTTTTCTGAAGAAGCGTCAGCCAGTGTGTTCTTCCTACCCTGAAGAGCACAATTGTTTAACACTTTGTCTGACAGTTAGCGCTGGTTGTATCAACACACCATGATACGTCTTTTATAATTTAGTTTGAATGGATTTTTGACCCATGAATCAATGAGCCCTTTAGAGGGTGAGTAATATTTGCTTCCTGAAAAGCTGTACAATAGCAACAAGGTCACAGTTTTTAAATAAAAAAATTTACACTTGGGGCACTTAACATATTTTGACAAGGTGACCCACAATTATCCATTAGGGTTGTATTTGTCTAAGCCCCTCTGCAGTGCAATGCAAGGACTATGAAATAGTTCATTGATGTCCCACTTGGGGGTGGGGAATAAGGCAAGTGGGACTATTCCAAGGTCTTTCACAGCCAGAATACATCCAGCTATTGCCGTATTGATTAAACATTTGGGTAGTTAATCAACACAGCCAAACCCTTTTAACCTGCCATATGCTGTATTCAAAAGAAAAGTCTATTAAAATAAATCATGAAGATGCATTTTTAATCTTTCATATGGCTGGAAAAAATATGTATTTGACAAATTTAGATGATCAAAAAACACCCTGGGTGTTTAAAGCATGTTCCTGATCTAAATACTGTCATTGTGTACACCTAAATAGTTTTTTCTACCAACATTTATATTACCTGGAAACCAGAATAATAAAATAAGGGTCTCAAAAGGAATAGTAGAAGATGCCAGTTATAGTCTCGTTTTGGTCCAAATGCTCTAAAATCTCCATGTGAATAAAGTCATGGAAATTTGTGGCTCATTTTGGATAAGTGTGGAAACCTGTTTTTTAATTTGCCATTTGCAAAAACCACTAGAAGAAAAATGTGGTGAAGTTAAGTAGTATTTGTTCATTATAACTTTGTTCTTCTACTTGAAAAGGCATGGGGAGCACAAACAAAATCTAAATAGTCTCCATGTTTACAGAAGTTATTATTATTAGCTTTGTTGTTGTTGCTATCAGCCATATGTATATTGAATTTGGAATTTTTGTCCACCTATTGACTACTTCTTCTTCTTCTTCTTCTTCTTCTTCTTCTTCTTCTTCTTCTTCTTCTTCTTCTTCTTCTTCTTCTTCTTC
>JANHFT010002051.1:84414-102504 GCA_032467955.1 Pseudoxenodon macrops
TTCTTCTTCTTCTTCTTCTTCTTCTTCTTCTTCTTCTTCTTCTTCTTCTTCTTCTTCTTCTTCTTCTTCTTCTTCCAGAACATAAAGTACCATTTTTATTTCACTAATAGGACAGAAGAAACGTTTGAATTTTTTTTCACCTGAGTCCACTGAACCACATGAAAATCAATCCTCAGGTATTATAGATCCTCCAGTATTTGTTTGTTGGCTTATTCAATTTATATAGCTACCATCGTATACACAGATGGTCCTTGGTTAATGAGCTCTCATTAACCAAGCATCCAAACTTACAACAATGCTGAATTAGTGGACTAATGACAGAACCTTAAAGTTCCAGTCATCACAGCACCTCTGGAGTCACATGATTTCAGGTTGTGCACTTGGCAGTCTGCTCACATTTCAAATCATTACAGTATTCTGCAATCATGTGATTGTAATTTGTGACCTTCGCTGCTAATTTCTCAAAAGCAAAGTCAACAGGGAAGCTAGCAAGAAGTCGGAAATTGTGGTCACAGGAGGCCCTCACCTAATTATCAATAGTGATTTACTTAATGAGCAATGGTGGGGCAGTGGTTAGAGTGCAGCATTGCAAGCAAACTCTGCCTACAGCCTGGAGTTCAATCCTCATGGGGCTCAAGGTTGACTCACCCTTCCATCCTTCTGGGGTCAGTAAAATGGACCCATATTGTTTGGAGAAATGTGTTGACATTGTAAACCACCCAGAGAATGCTGTAAAGTACCATATACTGTAAGACTAAGTGCTATTCTTTTAGATGCCAAAGCACTGAGCTCTTTGGATAACTATTTCTGTCAGTACTATCAAAAGAATATTTTTAACAGATTAACAGAGTTGGAAGGGACCTTGTAAGTCATCTAGTTCAACCCCTGCCCAAGCAGGAAATTCTACACCATTTCTGACAAATGACAGTCTTCTTGAAAGTCTCAAGTGATGCAACTCCCACAACTTCCGAAGTGAAGCTGTTCCATTGGTTGATTGTTCTCACTCTCAGAAAATTCCTCCTCATTTCCAGGTTGAATCTCTCCTTGTTCAGTTTCCATTCATTATTCCTTGTCAGGCCTTCAGGTGCCTTGTAATATTGAATATGTAATGATCATTCATTTGTGTTAACACATATATAACTATTAATTGGACACTTATCCTTCCTTTTCCAAGACCTAAATTTTCAATGCACATTTTTTTAAAAGGAAGGTAGGAAAAGAATAGAGCATAGCTTCTGAATCTTTCCAACTCTTCATTAGTGGTGATATATGTTTAATTCTGTGTAGCAAAGTAGTGTCTTGCATCCCTATAAGTGGGTCTGTGCTTCCATTCTTGCCTTCTGTTGTGTGTTTTGGGACATGTGCAACACTGAAAAAACTTCTGTAGGCTACATACACTCCTTTCTGGGTCCCCTTCTGATCAGTTTTCATATAGTCTGCCATGAAAATAAAATCCCAACTCTCTTTGCCTGATTTCTTGCCAACTAACTTTATATTCAGATTGGAAAGATTAAAAAGAAAACCGAAGAATAACAGAGCCAGAAACAGCAGGAAAGGGGATTGTTCTTGCACCTAAGGGCTCTCAGAGTGGTACAAACAAATTCCTGGCCAAGAGGAATGTCTGTTGTGCCTGAAGCCAGAAGAAAGAGAATCAGCCCAGTTTCCTGTGAGAGAGATTGTGAGAAAGTTCCGTAATATTATACAGTGCTGTTGAGTCTATGACAGACCACAAACATGTGCATGAATACTCATAAAGTTCAATGTGTGTGTGTGTGTGTCCATTCACACCCAAAACAAGCTGTTTTGTACGCTCTTTGTAATTAACAATTGCTGTTTAACACAGGAGGAAAGAATCAAGAGGGGAAGGAAGTTTAATACATCCCTACACTATGAGCATCCTGGTAGCATTCACTTGCTTCACCTTAGAGAACATGAACTTATAAATCCATCCTCCCATATTTATGGATGAA
Source organism: Pseudoxenodon macrops (assembly GCA_032467955.1). Taxonomy (NCBI): domain Eukaryota; kingdom Metazoa; phylum Chordata; class Lepidosauria; order Squamata; family Pseudoxenodontidae; genus Pseudoxenodon; species Pseudoxenodon macrops. The sequence goes on from JANHFT010002051.1 coordinate 86,385, forward strand.
AAGGGGCCAGGTAGTTGCTTGAATTGAAAAGAAAAGTCAACAGCAGACTTTACTGGACAGGTAAAGATAAAGGAGTCCCTGCAAATTTTACCCCACTAGTTGTAGCAAACTTTAGGGAGCTGTGCTTACCTTTGTTTCTAGACCATTGAGCCAGCATTGTCTTCAGACATTTTCACAGTCATGTGATCAGCATGACATTAGGCTGCAGCGCAGAGCATGTGGCAAAACATGCTGTTACTTTTCCCTGAAATGGCAACTATTTGTCTACTTGCATTTACATGCTTTCAAACTGCTAGGTTGGCAGGAGATGAGGCAAGTAATGAGAGTTATTGAGCAGACTATTCCAGAATTAGAGACTATACTCAGAAGGCATCCATTTGTTATCATCCTCTTTTCTTCAGATGGAAAAGCTAACGAAGAAGAGTCCATGTGAGATTTTGTAGATTAAAGCCAGTTCTGTGAAAATGAATAAGAAGTTAGTAGTGATAAATAATCTTCAATACAATGTATATTCAGCATAATCTTGGTGCATATTCTGTATTAGCTGAAGTTTTCAGTATTGTCTGACTTTCCCATGTACAGTTCATTTCTATAGTTAGTGGAAGAACATGAATGAATGAAATTGTTATTTTTGTTTGTTGTCCTTGATAAAAAGGCTCAACATATCATAAATTGATAAATTGGTATATTAAAAGCAAGGCATACAAACTGATAAATTGTTGATAATCTATCTAAGAGATGTATTTATTCCTGTACTCACATATACTGTATCAATGATAATCAAGCATTCTGACTGGGGAGATAATGTCTAAACTTTTACTAGCTGTGAAAACCTACAACAACATGATCATGTTCTTGAACATATGAACAACGTGGGTTTTTTAAACACATGTTAAATATTTTACATTCATCTTACTTGAGTCAGAAATTACAAGATTTGGTTCTTTTTTGCACAGTTTTTAGAGTTCAGTGCACAGTCACAATTCTGAGGGGAGATTTCACACATATGTGGAAAATGAGGCATTTTTGCAGTAAAGTTACAAAGTGTGAAAGAATTCTTGTTTTATATGCCTTACTTATCCTGTTTATGAGTTATTTTGCCTGGAAGTAAATTGACAAGTTGTCAATGAATAATAGGCAATGCTTCAGCTAGGCTTTTCACAGGTTTGAATGCCTTTGGGCAAAAGGGCTAAATCTGTAGCTTGCAATCTAGCATATGGAATAAGAGGGGGGGGAAACTGGCAGTGGGGTGAGAGAGATTTTACTGAGAAATTTCTGTGGCTGCTGATCTCTAACAATCCATTTGGCTTTACGTTTATGAATCCATGTTAAAATGGTCTTGCTTCAGATTCTGAAAAAAAAAGTTTGCTGTTTTTCATGTGATGACCCAATTTTATTTGTACCTGGATTTTTTTTTTATTTGTGTCTTAACCTAAACCTGTAATAATACAGCTCAATGGGATAAAGGGAGAGCTATATATCACTACTACTGTACCTTTTTATTGCACTTCAATATCAGCTCCATAATTGTCCTAATTAGTATGCTATTGATATAGTTGTTTCTGCCCTCATTATTAGTTCACCCTCTTGAGGTGTTAAGCCTGTTGCGAACTTTCTAGAGTCATTAAATTAATTTCATAGGCACATTAACAAAGCAAGAAAGATGGCATAAAGGTCCCTTACTATCTGAGATCTCATTTTTCAAAAGGTTCTGATATTCAATAAAAAAAATGTTTTCCAAAAATGTTACATGCATGCCTCAGATGTGAATGCTGTATAACAGGAGCAGAAATAGAAGATTCTAAAACATAAAACATGTAAAGATTATTCCAATGGGTAGAAAGAAAATCAACTCAAAAATGTATTCATGAGCAAAAAAAAAAAAGGTTTTCCTCATTAATGGGATAATCAAAAATAAATTACATTATATTTTTGCTACTCCATATGGGCTCATGAGAAAGTTAGGTATAGTCTTTCGGCCTATAAACCATGAGATTGTGTGTTCCAATCCTGTCAGAAACAAAGCCAATTGGGTGACTTGGGCCACTAATTCTTTCTTAGCCCTAGGAAACAGACTATGATAGACTATTCTGGAAACACCTTGTGAAGAACACTGCTAGAACTAGTCCAGGCAATCACTAGCAGTCAACACTGGATTTAACACACACATATACATATAGCTTTTTCAGGAAGCAGTTATGTAGTTCTGGCCATTATTCTGTGAAGCAACATATATTCTACTAAATAAGAAATACAAAAGGCACCTTATTGGTCTTATTACCAACATTGATTAAAACATATTTTTATTGGTTTTTTATGTCAGTGCTTTACGTGACACAAAATGGTTAAATAGACTATTTAATTCATCTAAGTTTCACTGTGAAAAATAAGGTACATAAATTAAATGCAGTGCATAAATAATGATATGAAGCCTGTTTCAATATTATCTTGAATATTTCAACCACTGGGCTGAAAATGGAAATGGAACAAGGAGACAGAGAAAAGTCTTGCCTCCGATTGCCTTTCCACGCATGAGGACTTTATCATGGATGCTTGTGCACATTTTTAGCTGACTATGTTAAAGGAACTTCCTGAAATGAAAAATACACATTCAAATCTTACAATTGTTTTGTGGTGAAAAAATGCACCAGTTTTTCTAGAATATCAAGAATCTATTAGAAATCTGAAACAAACAAACAAAAAACAACTCTCAGATTTGGCCCTTTCTGTGGGGTCCTTGGTGCTCTCTAAGCTTGGTTATTTTCTTACAGGGGTTTAATTCTATACTGTTACCTAGTTTGATAATGAAACTTCTGCAAAAAAAACAGCCAAGCTCAGAGAGCACTAAGGACTCCACAATTCAACCCTGAGCTACAAATACCGTCCTCTATCAAAACTGTTTTCTTTTTAAAAGCCACAAAATAGAATAATGTTCCTTTGTGTTTAATGAACATTTATGTACAGAAGTTCCACAAAAAGTAACAGATATAAATAAGTTTTATATCTGTTACTTTCTGATGTTGAGATGATACATGGAAATGAGGAAACAGGCTCAGGAAACATATGATCCTGAAGCATTATGGTACTTTAATTGCACGAAACAGTCAATTCTCTTCCTCTTATTTTTTTTTTCCTCTAGTGACATTTGACAACTTCTCAAATAAAACAGAAAGACCTGCCTTGTTACAGTTGTTTTTTTATGCCTTCACTAAGTTTTCCTTAATTATTTCTCCAATTCTGTCAAGCAGTGTTATTGCCCCGCCAGTTTAAAGGTTAAACAAAGCACCAAATCTGTCAAAGTGAGTGAAACCAACTGGTGAAGAGCTATCAGAAAGTAATCAGTGCTAATAGGTACATAATGGCCAACTGAGAGCTGTTTGCACTTGGATACATCAAGCAGTTAGAACTTAGCTTTCTCCAAAGTCAGAGACTTTGTCTCTGACTTTGTATGCTAGAGTATACCTAGCATTTTGTGCTTAAGGAACATAATTTAATGCTGAGGCAAGGGGAGGATCTGTGCTGAACACAAATATCATCAATAATTGTGGCTTTTCTTATGGTTGATTTATTGTGTCAGAGTTTATCAGAAAAATTCATTTATTACAATAAGCATTTCTAAAGATTTAAAACAGATCCACATAAAGAACTGGCTTGAAAAGATACAGAATGTGTGAAAAATCCGTTTAGCTCAGTAGTGGTACAGAGTGATTGTACTCAAAACACAAATACTTACAATTTTTTAACATCTACAAATCTTTATGAAAGGAATTATCTCTCAATTTATCGACATGGAAATATTGTAACAACATATCCTCATCAATTACTTCAATGATAGTGGAAAGGTTCTACTTTAACTATGTTCATAGCAATACCCAATTTGGTAGTGCAAAAACAAAAAACAACAACACCTTTGCTGTTCTAGTTTAGAGGATTCCCATTGTTGAAAATGAAATGAAATAAATGGTAATAAATTTATCAAATGTATATGCCACCCAACTCCCAATGACTCTGGGTTTGTTTGTTTTTCAGTTGTCCAAATGTTTAAAACAAAGAACAATTGTTGGGTAAAACCATAAACACAGCACAAGACTGAAGAACGAAACTAGCAAAGAAAATAAACCCATGAGGGAATAGAAAGGATAGACAACAAGAAAAGGACTTCAGAATGGTTTGCTAAGCAACAAAAACCTAGTTAGCCTAAGCAACCGAACTGTCTAACTATTCCCCTCAGTGCACCATTTATGATCTGCCCTATATACTGTTCAGTGCTTATGAAGTATTTTAAGATTCAAATCAATTTGGGAAATTAAAAAGTTAATTTTGTGAGCACAAAAAGATATAATGCTTTCCACTGAATTCTTTATCTTCACTGGAGGATTTGAAGTTCCCTGAGGAGAATTGCAAGAATGAGTTCACAAGGCTTTCCTGCCCCAAGGAAGAATTTGTTTCTTCAGGATGGAAAGTAGCCACACTGGTTCTGAGGAAGAAGCAGTAGCCAATTCTACATAGTATTAATGAACATCAAGTCAACGTGTGATTTCTACATTTGAATTCAATGTTGAAATCTAAATTGGCTCTCAAAAATAAAATAAAGTTGCCCTTAATGTTTACACTGCACTTAACCTTGTTTGGGGAAATATATGGTTATCTTCATTTGTATAAAAAGTAAATGGTGTAAACTAAATAAAAACCCAAAGAAATGTCTAGAAAACTATTACTGTTCTCATGCTGATGAAATACTAAAGTACAAGCATGTATGGAATTAACTAGTCTTAATGGCATTGTATCTCTAACTACAGTCTTTTTTTTAAAAACACTGGCTTTCGTTGGCACAGACTCTTAAGTATTTGTGTTACCATATTCAGCTCTAATTCCCCTCAGAACATTATAATCTTTAACATTCATTTACACCTATTCTGATATGTTGTTAGCACATTATCCTTAGGATCAGAGCACTAGCTATCTAGACTAGACGTCCAACTTTAGGCTACAAACGTAATACGATCACGCAGTTTTGAAAATCTGTTTGCTTCATGTAATGGGCTGTTGTGTTTCAAATTCAGGAAGGCCCCACGGCAGTAGACACAGAATTCTATGTTTTCATTGCCTGTGGACAATGGACTGCAGCAGATATCTTAACTTGCAGCCCTTCAACAAATGATAGGAAGTTAATGGGATGCCACAGCTAATTGAAACCATTGGATAATTTGAGAAAGCAGAGCAGAATTGCTCAAAGCAGCTCTATCTGTCTTGGAAGATGTCTGCCCTCTGCTTGCAGAGTATGTCACAGTCACCTTACAAATCACCAGAATCTGTTTTTGAAATATATTTCTCATATACAGCATAGCACTTAAAACAATACAGATGTCACTTGGGGCACTGGAGCATGCCAGGCCACTGGGGTTAGGACTGACTCAGAGGAAAGAGCAAATCAACAGCATAACTTTCGTGCTGCACCTGGCTTTCCCTTGGCCATGTTTTGACCAGGCTTGACCTTGTTTAGTTTGTGAGAGTTGATGAGGTCAAAGCCCAGGGTGGTATGAATGTTTCCAGAGAAATCACTCACAACTGTAGCAAAGAGAATTTAATAACTGGTTGCAAAACTAGAACTGTATATGGCAGTTGGGGGGGGGAGAAGGTGGACAAAAGAAAGTGCATCAAGGGAACAAAGGAATCAAACCACAGTTTAAAATAATGGAGGGCAACTTTTGTTCTTGCTATCTGAACTTATTCTTTCTATTTAAACATATTAAACTATTAAAACTATTTTCTGATATGCTCTATCCATCATTTTAGATATCATTCAAATGAGGTAACTTTCTAAACATGCTTAGGTCTTTTGGTACTTTCTAGAAGGAACATGAGAAACTATTTTATTTCCTGTCAGAGCAGTGATATAGTTCATTCAGGGTTGTTTACACTGGCTGATTTAATAGTTTGCACTATCTCGAAAGCTGCAGCTGAGGGCCATCCACAAGAAGGAAGGGGGCAGGAACGCAATAAAAAAGGAAGAGGGGAGCAATTGGTCAGTTGTTGCCATTGTCTTAGCTTTTGTATCACCATCCCAGAGACATTCCCTACTGTGACTGCTGTAGTAAGTTGACAAAGCAGTTCATCAGAATAAGTATACGTTATCCAAAATCCATGCAGCTGAGTTAATTTAAGTACATACTATTAAAATTCCTCATTTTTCAGAGGAATCAGTCATTGTACATAAAACTGTGTACCATGCTGAATGATACCCAAAGAGTTTGGATAATAGCAGCAACAACCAAGCAGAATATGGCTTTGTAGTTCAATACTGGTTTGCATTCAAAACATCCCTTGATTCTGTATAGGGCCAGTAAGGCTCTTGCTTGAAGTCCTAAAGAGTTGCTTTAACCAATGTGGACAATATTGCAATATAAAGGACATAAGCTTTTTCACAGTTTTCTAAGTTTGAGGCATTTGTCTTTGGAATATTGCACCATTAAGTGGTTTCAGAAACTGCCAGTATCTTCTAATATTATGCTGACATGACTGATAATTCAGACTCACTTTTTGTTTTCTACTATAGTGCTGGCACATGTTGTGACAATTGTGAGTGCAGGTACTCAATTTTATTAGTATGTACCATAACTACTTTCAGTAACTTTGGAGAGAGAAAGGTTATGTTAAATTGTGATTATTATTGTCAGGAGGTTTTTGTGACTAATGGCTTTTCAAAAGGGCAAAATAATTTTTACTTCCCATATCAAATTTGATCGAAAATTTGCCCAACCCGTTCTTGTAGATTTGGCTGAAAATCAGGGTTATCAAAAAAAAAAAAAAGGAAGGACCATTTTCTTATCTTATTTAATACTTTACCCGTCACCTTTCCATTCAATAGGATGATCAAGTTATCTACCAAAAGTAATGTGTGTCACTATTCAAATAAAAACTACTTTTGCCCAATTTTGCATAATTTATCCAGGTTTGGGAAGCACTGCATTAAATGATGATGGGTTATTATAGAAATATATGAGACCAATGCTCCTAGTTTTTCTTTCAACAAGAGACTCAAAATTAGTTAAATTCATTCAATACACTTCTATCTTTAATTCTCTTTGATGATGGGGAAAAATGTGAAAATGATGTCTGTCATTCATTCAAGGTTAGTGCTACTTCCTGGATTAAAATTCTGATTAGTATCAACAGAAAATGGTGGCCGCATTTAAAGGAGAAATATGGAATAGGTCTTAGCAACTATTCCTAAACTTACCTTTCTTTAAATATAAGATCAATTTTCAATTTCTCCTTTACTTTTTGTGCCAGATTAGGGGGTTCTTGTTTTACATCAGATTTAAATACGTTGATCAAATAGTTAGCTATTTATATAAATATTATTAACCAATATGTTATACTAAAGATGTTAAGATTCTGAAGGTAGGCAGACAATAAATTTAAATAAGTAAATAAAGCCAATTTAAAAGCAATTAAAAGTTCATAAAAATGTGGTTCTTGAAATTGCAGAATATGAACTTAATCTGTAAATTAGGTTTGTCACAGAAAAATTCTGTCATGTAAAGTAAATTATATTTCTTTCCAATTCAAAACATTAGGGTAAAAAAAGTTAATGCTAAAAGAGGTTTCTCTTTTCCTCAATCATTAGAATAGCCTACCTTTTTTTTAAAAAAAAATTCTCCTCCAGAGTTTTATTTATATTTCCCAGTCACAAATAACACAGTTATTTTTTAGGAATTTGTTTTTCTTTAATCACATTGAACGTGTCATTCACCTTGAAGTGAATTTTACACTTTTAAAAACAAAGTAGGGCATATTCCACAGGTCATGGAAGATTACCACTTTGTCACTGGTTGTTATAAATAAGGGTCTGAGGTCAAACCTGTCTTCTCTTTGCAGAGGTTGGAAGGTTTTACCCTGAAAATAACACCTGCCTTAAATTTCAATACCAGTTTCTAAAACGATATGATAAGAAAATGAATTTAAATAGCTAAGAATGGGATAAACTCTTCTTTTCATCCTATCCTAAATTCTGACCTAGTATATAAAATTGTATTCAGAGGGTGGGGGGAAGCAATGGCATTTTGTTTACAAACTCATCTTGCTCTTTTTATCCTTTATAACCTGATATTTAATGATGGTAATAAAATCTCTAATATCTCTATCACAGTGGAAGGATTTCTAAAGAAATAAGTATTTTGTCTTCATACTTTGGAACTTAAACTTACTTCTAATCTTGATTGTGGTATAAAGATATTAAAATATATTACCACAAAAGTCACTGCAGTCACTTGCTATTTTGTTCTCTAGGAACTCCCATTCAAATTCATCCTACAACAGCCATCACCAAACACCTTGATTTGTTGAATTTAATTTCCTCTAACCCTTTAGGCAACAAAGTCATCGGAACAGATTAATTTACAGAAGATTTTTCTACATACTATAGTTTTCTTTTTTTAATGTTTTTCACTGCTAAAGAAGATATAAACTGCCCAGTTTACTCTTGTATTTTCTACAAAAGTAGTAACTTTTGGCAGCTAATTTTCAATATAGCCATTGATTAGGGTTCTGAATATATAATAATATTGTATGAATGTGTGTGTGTATGAATCTATACAAATAAAACAAAATGTTAAACTATATAGGCTCATCTGTCCATACTTTCTCCACAGAAGCTATGTAAATAAATTGGGTCATTTGAAATTAAGCAAAAAAGCTCCAACAGCACAAAAAGTGGAAAAAGTCCTGAATATAAATAGGGATTTTTTTCCCTTTAATTGTTTAAAATTGAATTTTTCTTTGTGCAGTTTCACTTCTGAAAGTTTATTGGTTACCTTGGGAATGTTCGTCTCTCTCATGTCACGTTGCCTCATAAGACTGTTGTTTCAGGGAAATAATGAAGGAAGAATTTTGTATGTTCCCTGGGTATCTTGGAGAAAACGCAGGATATAAATCTAATGTGCCAATAACAAGTAAATAAAATATCCTAGTTTATATGTATATTAGTTGAATTGGGAATTGTGCACTACAAATGGATACAGAACAAGTATATGCCTAATCTTGCAATTATAAATATACATAAAAAATAGGAATTATGTTAGTCATTCAGATAGGGAGTAAATCTTTCCCATTTTTTTGAGCTGTTTGATCTCTTGGCATGTTTAGAAACTTAGCATACTTTTTAGTTTGCAAGAGGAAAAAGTTGATTAAAAGAACACGTTTGAGCTTATACTCATGTATTACCTGATACAACCAGCTTAGGATATCAATATGACAAAACTATATGTTCTAAATTCATAACAAAATTTAAAGCTGAAATAAATTTGAATCGAAAATGTGCTTATTTTTGTTTCCTGTTTTATTTATTTTAAGCAGTCTGTGTGGCAATCACTCAGACTTAAGGACAGCTTTAAATATTATGTATGTAATATGAAATATGTATATATATATATGTAATATATGTATGTATGTACAGTATGTGTGTGTGTTCTTCTACTGTAGACCTTCAAATACAGTCCATTAAATGAAACTACCAATGTCTTGGATTTCTTGAAATCAATATCACTGCAATTGGTTTTCTTATTTAACCAAAGTAAACAGCAGTTGTTGTTGTTTTTTAATGAATGCCTTGCAATGGGCACTGAATACTTTCATTCTTCTTCTTTTTTAGAAAAAACGTTTGGAAAGTATAAATGTTATGGAAGCACTTTGTAACAAATACTTAAAAACAGGAGTTATACAGAAGACGCTGCTGTATTGGTCTTAATTATAAAACACAGGTGTTCATTTGTTCTCTCACTTGCTAAGTGGAAGCATGGCAAAAGTTCAGACTTAAAGGCAAGGAATATTCTTATAAGGTTACATTAAGGGAAGATAACAGAAATCAAGTTCATGGGAAATCATGCAACATAAACCAGACAATTTCAACTGCTATTCAGAATCGAGGCTCAGAATAACCTTCTTTATGTATGTATCAGGGAGAATATTTGCTCAAAAATTGGACAGCAACCTTCCTTCAATTACAGCTCATAGGTTTAGTACATATTCAGACACATGCATGTATATATTTACAAATCTTCAGATTTCCTCCTGTCAGTTATTCATGAATAACATTTGAATGGTAAGGGATTAAAAAAGCCATGTTATCTCAGCAGCATTGCTTTACTGCCCTTGGAAGTGTAGACTTCTTTTCATTGATTAATTCAAAAAGAGAACTACAACAGTTTAAATATTAAAATAATTATATCTGGGCTGCAAAAATTCCTGACTTTCACAAAATTCTAATTTTGCAGCCTTGATATTGTAAACCTAATAAAGTAAAGGACAAACCAGCACAAAATAGATGTACTGTGATCAAAAGCAATATTATGCAAACTTGAAACAATACTTAGATAGCACTAAAATGAATAGGGCTGTTCCAAACCATGAAAAAATTGATTGCCATTAAAGAGATGGTTTCTAGTTCAGTAAATTTTTTAGGTTACTAAAGTAAAATAAATAAATCCCACATACTATCTGTTGGCTCTAAGTTCTCTGAAATTTGTACAAAGTGAACTTTCATTTGGTGTTTCCATTCTTTTAAATATCCTCAAATTATCATTCCAACAAATATCCCTACATTTGTAAATGAAAACATTTCATATTGATTATTCCAGATTAATACTGACATAACCAGATGATTAAAGATTCCCATGAATATGAGGGGAAAGATAAGTGTTACAGAAATGAATATTTTCTCAAGGTTAATATATGTACTTAAAAAAGTTTCTTTCTTAATATATTAAACATTTTAAGGCAACTGGTAAATTGTTAAGAATAGAGTGGGATATATTTGAATGTTTATGTCTTTATGTAATGTAGATGACCAAGTTGAAAAATCAGATTTTCTTGTATCTGATCTTTTTGATTACATAGCAAGCACTTTTTAGCCTCAAAATTGTTCTCTATTTCTAGAACTAAAGACAGCAAAGCATCATGATAAATTTATATTCTGAAATATTCCCAATCTGAAATTAACAGGGATTTTTTAAATTGTGCAAATAACTGTATGAGTACTCTATTTCAATTAATTTTTAATCAAAATCTTAAGAAATTAGTTATTTTGAAAGGAATTTGAATGGTTTAAAAATCCAGAACAATATATTCCAGAAAAACCTTTTGACTTCACATGTCCTGAATTATTATTGGTGCTGAAACCTCAGTTTATATTATCAATAGTCAAGCAAAGAATATCCGTAGATCAATTTATCAACAGTATGTGTTTTATTTCCTTTCTTTCAGTATTTTATTATCCTTCCTGAAAACCAAGAATTTTAAAAAATGCTACAATATAAAAAAATATTGCCTCTTTCCGGCATTTATTTCAAATCCAAACATTTTTTTTATTTAATATTGTACCATAAAAGAGTTCATTACATTTCTAAGCTTTTTAGTTTATTATTTTCATTGGAAATATTGAATTTTCATAACACTACCAACACTATTCACCGTTTAGCTGTGTCTTTCTCAATTTATTAAAAACAAAGATGTCTCTATGTCTCATAACATGGCTACTAGTAGATCTCTTACACCAGTGGTATATCAACCTCCTTCTTTTTCTGGCAATAATACTGACTAAATCAAGTAAATATTTAACCACAAAGTGGTTTAATCATGTCAGAGCTCACACACTTCATTAAGCCAAAACCAACCTAACCATCTTATGGTATAATGCAATGTATAAACCTACCCAATGTTTTCTTTGCTTACTCATATTCATTATAATTTCTTTTCATCTTCAATTGTGTACAAACTACATGAGTAGTAAATTAGGTAATCACCCCCTTGAGATAATTGCCATCTTGGATTGGTTTGACTGTGCAGCGAGTATATAGGATAATCTTTTTTTTCCCCACCATGAGTTAGAAAATAAACTGCCACTTTTAAAATTAAGAAGTATCAATGTATTACCTTTTCTCAGATGGAAATAAGTTTTTTTTTAGAACACCAGGCTCAGAGGATTCAGATTGAGGCTGTGAAAATGTCCTTGAAGCCCTGCCCATTTTTTAAGTGTGTCACACATATACTGCATGTAACAAAGGGACAGGACTTCAATCATGTGGTTACAGCTGTCATCTTTTTTTTTTTGGACACTTTTATCACCCTCACAGATACATCAGGACCAGAGATGAAGCAAGTACACTGCCCGTCATTTCAAGTAGTCTTCAACTTACAACCACAATGGACCCCAAAATGTCTGCTGTTAAGTTAGTTTTGCCCCATTTTATGACTTTTCTTGCCACAGTTGTCAAGTGAACTACCACAGTTGATAAGTTAGTAACCTGATTGTTAAATGAATCTTGCTTCCCCATTGATTTTGCAGAAGTTCACCAAAGGTGATCACATGATCTTGGGACACATTTCAAGATATATGTCATTTAAGACAATCTCTAGATATAAGTGATCAAGGCAGCTAAGCAAACTTTCCATTTGTGGGTGAATTAGTTGAAAATGCAGTTCTGCATAGAATTTACACCTTAGAAAAACATGTTCTAGGGCATAGGTGTCAAACTCAATTGAGGGTGGCATCAGGGTTGTCTTTGATCTGGGGGGGTGCAGAGAGGCATGTCCAAGGTGACCATGACCAGCTCGATAACATTCGTGCAATCCTCTGCCAGCAAAAACAGAGCTTTTTGGCAAAGGTTCTGCAGACCATCCTTCGCTGTTTCTAGGACAGCCCCACAGCCCAGATCTAAGCACCAAACGGGCCGGATCCAGCCCATAGGCCTTGACCTTGACACCCTGTTCTACAGTGTCAGGTTCACTGAAAGAATAAGTGCCTAAGCACTTTAAGGTTCTTTTATGCCATCCATAATTGCATAGAAAGGCCTAGTCTAGGATAATTTAAATAAATAACCTGCAGTTTCTGTTTTCTTAATTCACAATATAATCTGGGAGCTGTTGTTAAATTATGCAGAAGTTCAATATCTTATAGGCTCCATGGATTTGTTATAACCCAGGTTTAGAAAGAAATCAGGGGACATGCTAAGGTGAAGCAAGGTTTTAGCTGTTGCTATATACCATCTAGATGTAAAATTATAATGTACTAGAAGGGGCAGAACCTTCAATTAATTAAAATGCATGCACAACTTTTTAGCAGCAGAATTAACACTGGGAGTTTTGTGGGTATACCATCACTATTAGTGATTTTGACTTTCATATGAGGTAGAAATTCTACCTACTCTCTACAATGTCCATTTAATGTGTTTCTTTCTCAGCTAAACTAGTTTTAGGATTAGCTGACAAATCTATGAAAACTGAACAATTGAAAAGCATATTTCTTTTGTACATTGTGTCAAAGATCTTTAAAACCATAACTAAAGTATTTGCACATAACTAAATCACCATAGTTAGGAGTCTCTATGATGCCTTAATGCTGATACATTTGAAAGGTTTCTGACAACCTTCCCTAATCTTATTAAATCCTTATTGGTCTTAAATGGACATGGGTCAATTTAACTAATAATTCTGTTTCTAGCACCTGGTTTACAGAAGAATCATCTGCTGGGAATAAAGCCATAATAGAAGCCATAAAAGTGAAGGATTTTCATCAGTAAGATGGTTTCCTGATGCAGAGAGACTACTGATATATGTATGTATCAGAAGAGGAAAGACATAGTTCACAGTTTATGTGGTAGAATAAAAAGGCAAAGGTATTCTGTAAGCATTGCAGAAATGCCAAATACCTATCATATTGTATTCAGGTTAAACTATGAAAATTCTAAATAAGTGTAATTGAAAATATAGATAGGGTTGTACTAATATATAATTGGAAGCTCAAATATGAAAAGGAAAGGACATCCCTGTAATATCAAAGGAGAGGTGGGTTGGATATTTATTCTATATTTCTTAGGGAGGAAATGAATTACATTTAACTTTTGTAGTTGAAAGTCCTTAAGTACATTGATTTGTCTATATTTTATCCAGATCTTTCAAGATATTCTGAGATTTCTGGAATTAATCAACCTGGAACTGGAACACTTCCATCACTGATGCAGGAATTTCTAGGAACTGTATTTTGACAGAGATAGATTTCCCTGTGTGAAATATTCTCTAAAATCCCAATGTTCTTTAGTCTTTGCTAGCATTCCTATACATGACATAGAAGTATCAGGAAATGACAAATACCTCAATAATAATTGACACCAAGAGTACAAGAATAGTGGAAGCTCATAAATTTATAGGCCTCAGAATGTATATTACACATCGGCCTTCCCAAGCTGAGCATCTTCCATAGCATAGATTTCAACTTGCAGAAGTTTCAGCAATCACTAGGCTGATTATAGAATTCCATGAGTTAAAACATACCCATGTGCAGGACTTTTTGGTTGGATAATGCTGTGTTAGGTCTTTTGTCTTCAGAGCACATGGAATAAATAATAGTAGAATCTAGGAGCATGGAACTACGGATACTATTAAGCAAAATGATATGCTTGCAACTACAAGCTGATTTGATTAATATTCAAACTCATTCATTTGCTTCATTTGCTTGTAATTCCATACTAAATGTAACATCTTATGGAATTTATTCTCTATATTCTTGGTCAGGCTTGGAGGTTCTGTATCTTTATTTAGATAGAATATTCTCTATACTCTTGGTATAGCTACCTAGATTTAATGATGTTATAAGAGCTATGTGTATTGCTTCAGTTATGAACTATACAAGTAATATATCTCTTCAGCTTCTTTGCACAGCAGTCTATGGTTTATAGCTGTTTGTACAGTTTTCACATTCCTGATAGTTAAAACTTTGGTCAACCTTAATTTTTTTTAAAAGCATATTCCAGGTGAGCATTTTTAAACTCTTCTAAATAATGGAATCCTTCTGGAAGCAGATATAACAAGAACTTTTGTTTCTGATGCCCTGGTGTTAGTCGTTGGCTGGAAATCAACATTCTTTTGAAAGGAAATATTTTTATTTTGTTTTTAATAGAAAATATTTGTAACTACAGTATATACAGTTTTGCCCATGTACCACCTGACTATGTTTTTTTTCAAAAAAACAAAGAAAACCAAGATAATATTTTATGTTAGTCACATGTCACTGAGCTAAATGTCCATGGAAATTGGCTCCAAAGTTCATTTTTGTTTGCAACTGAAGCAAAATTGTATTTTCTGGAGGTATTTAAAGCTGCATTCCTACACACATTAAATTTAAATGTAAGTCCTTTATTTCTATAGTGTATGGGAAGACTTATGTCACATTGACAACTATTTTGAAGGAATAGGTTACATCTATTGCACTTCCTATTTCAAAGAATTGGCTTGTGCAGAAGGTTCAAAAATGGATTTGGATTAGAACTATCTAAAAATTATAGTAATTATTATAGTAGTAGTGTATTCAAGTAATACGATGCAATAGAGCAGTGTAGAGAACCTGGAAAGTACAGCAATATGTCAAGACAACTTTTTATGTTTAAGATCGTTGTATGTTTCAGCTGCCCCTAATATAAATAGCACAAATAAAATCACTAGATATAGAGATCAAAGGTATTCTGATACATTGTTTCTGTTAGAATACATATGCAAATCTTCTCAGTGATGCAAAATACAATTGTTGATTTTGACATATTTAAAGTACTATCAAAATATACTGTTAAATTAATAAAATAAACAGCATATGTTTATTTTATTAATTTAACACCATGATAAAGAAATAAAGGGAGACTAGTATAGATCTATTTCAAGCTATTTAGCTCTCATCAGCTAGCCATAGCCTTCTAGGATTCGAACTTGGGCTGCTTGCCTGTTAGGTAGTTGCTTTTAACCTCTAAGCCACAAGTTCTCCTCCCTTATCAGCTGAACCAGGGGAGGGATTAAATGTTTTCTTCTTTTTGTCAGATCACCTGGTATACCCAAATATGGGAGCATACCAGTGGTGGGTTCCTACTGGTTCCTACTGATTCTACCGAGTAGCAAGTAGGCCGCTGGTGACATCATGGAGCCGGTTGTGCTCTGTGGGCACCGCCATCTTTTTTTATTATTTTTTTGGGGGGGAGAATTTTTTTGAATTTTTTTCGGTTTTTTTTTCTTCTGCGCATGTGCAGAAGCTGAGTTTCTGGCACTGTGCATGCATCACCATCTTGTTTTTGGCCTTTTT
>JANHFT010002051.1:114901-134184 GCA_032467955.1 Pseudoxenodon macrops
ATTTTTCAATCAGGTATAATAAAACTTCAGGAAATATATGCTAAGAAGCTAGAAATAGCAAAATATATATATATATACTGGAGAATAGAGCTTATTAACTACAGATTCCTTCACCCATGAAATGTTGTAGGTTGTCTACAAATAGTTCAGAAAAAGGATTAGATAAAAAAATCAAGATGGTAAACTGATATTCTCTTTTTTCCTTATTATCAGCAGCTTTAAATCCAAACAGGAAGTGTGTATTTACCTTGCATGAATTGGAGTGGCAAAAGGAAAGGATTGTCCTGCTGAGTGAGGAGCAAATTTTTAGTCATCTGAGTAGTTAACTGTCAATTCACTACACCTCCAAGAATTTCTTTTTTTTCCCAAGCTTCAGCAAAACTTGTTGAATTTGAGTTATCTAAATTAGATAACATCCAGTTCCATAAAAGTATTACTAAAAAATTCCTTCTCCGTAATGGGAGATTGAGTAAATTGGCAGGAAAGTTTTTTATTTCCTTTAGCATTTGTGAGGAGGAAGTCTGCTAGAGAAAGTTGGTCAACAATACCTTGACTTTCTTGACTCCTCTTCCCAACTTGGCCAGCACAGAGTTTATCAATACATTTTCTAGAATTTCTGCCTAGATTTCTTAAAATTGGGAATCTGGATGATTTTGTTGCATTAGGAACCTAGTAGTTTTGTCCTATAATATCTTTGGACTATTTCTCACACCCTGCTTGCTGAATCCCAAAGACATTTTTCTTCCGCATATTTGATTGGCATAACCTTCAAATATCCTCAACAAGTTGCTGTGTAACCTCTTTGTAGAGCATTTTTCATTGTTCCAAACTGAAACAATGCTGCTTGATTCCAACTTGCCTGGCAAATCGCTTGTGAAAATATCCCCCTGCCTATCTGGTTGCTGGGTACTGCTTCTCCTTGGCCATTTTGGCTCTGAAATCTATCTATGAGAAGAAATGTGTTTTTTTCTTATTCAAAATAGTTGATAGTAGTAGTAAGTTTGAAGAGGGGAAAAAGGAGGAAGACAAAGAGACAACAGCACTGCATTTGGAATAGAGTGAGGTGTTTGACATAAAAAATTATAATTATCCGACAGAACTACAAGTAACCCTAAACTTATGATCACACTTGAGACTGGAAAATTGGTTGCTAAATGAGGTTGCATTAAGTGAGTTGCACCTGATTTTACAACCTTTTTCACCATGGTTTTGAAGTGAAAAACACTTAAGCAAATACAGCTTCCCCCACTGACTCTGTTTGTCCATGACCATGGGGATTCTGCAGCAGTCTTAAGTGCAAGGACTGGTCATAAGTACCTTTTTCAGTGCAAATTATGAACCACTCAAAAACCTGGAATGGTTGCTAAATGAATGTTTGTAACCCAAAGACTACCTGTATTGATTTTCCAGATACAAACACCTGTAAAACAGTTTCGTAGGTGCTATCATCTAGAGATCAACTGGAATAATACATGTTGGAATATTTTTTTATTTAGTCCTGTCATACAATATAGCATAGCAAACTTTGTATGCATCCCTGAAAGTCTCTGAATTGCAATAGCATATAAATGTGGTCAATAAGTACATAAAATAAATAAACGGAGTCTAAAAAAATAGAAAAAATAAGTGTATAGTGGGAACCGCTAATCTCATCCCACTGTGCATTCAGGACCATGATTGTGTTTGACTTTCCCACTATGGTAATAAGAGAAGGAAGTACTTATGACCAGTCCTTGCATTTAAGACCGCTGCATGGAATCCACTATTTAATGTTCTCAAACTATCTTGTATCAAATTATGCAAGGACAATGGCTCAACCTCACTGCCAAAGCACCAAAAAGGGTGATTGTGGAACATCACAATTCATGTTTATACATTTTCATCTCACTTCCAAGGAGAACACATTTGTCTGACTGCTAGGGAGAAGTCTTGGCATACAGTGATAATAAGTCCTATGATCTAGGTCAGTGCAGGATAGGCATACTGTGTGTGCTGCTCTCTTGTCCTAGCTAGATCAACCTTACTACACAAAATGGAAATTACACAAAATGGAAATTACAGAATCAAGGTACTTGAGAGAATGTCTGCAAAATTGAACTTTTGATCATAGAAGAATCTTCTCCAAATATTACAATTTCGTGTTTACATCTCACAAGTCTTTTCGTTTCATCTTCATACTATTCTTGGACAACACATTTTGAAGGAAATGTCACCTTTCTGTTCACTGGGATGGGTATATTATTTTTCCTAGGTGCAAAATTTGACTTCCTAATATACGGTATTGCTGTCCCAAGTTTTATTTTGGAGTTTTGTTTTGTTTTCCAATTCTCCTTGCAATCGTCCTCTGGCTGAGAAGGTGCAAAGGCCTTTAAAAAGAGTGGACTACATTTCCCCTAGAGACCAATTACATTTGAGAGGACGCCTGATGCTTTACTGGTTTCCCAGCAGCTCATTGTACAGTAATCATTTTGCCACCTGATCAGGCGTCTCTTCTTTTGCCTGTGTTTAAAATAGGATGCTCTCAATCTTGAATACATATTAGGACTCATGTAATGCTTCAGGCAGCTCTAGACGATAGATTAACATTCTTACATTGCTATAAAGCCATATGGTCCCATTATAAGGCTTCTATGAAAGATGAAGGGACCTGCTGCAGAAATACATGGGCAAAAGATGTCTATCATGTAATTGAGTGATATAGTATTAAGTGCTTTAATAGATAAAAGTCCACAGGAGTTACTGCTACTTTTTTATAGTTAATAGGACAGCATGCTTCCGGATAACATTTTGATTTGTTCCTTTTCTGTACGTCCTTCAAAACGGAAGGGAAAAATTAAGCTTTGAGTATATTATTCCAAACTTTAGTAGCTTCTGAGATCTGATCTATGTTGAAAACTATAAAAAAAAAAAAAGAACGTTCTACAATAATCTCCAGAATTTGCAGGGTGTGAAAAGCAGCTAATTAGCAAGGTAGGAAACATGAAATAAAATGCATTTAGGAACTTTGCCAGAAAGGTTTCTATTTCCCACCCTCAGACTTTCTGAATGATTGCTATATGTATTGCTATACGAATAAGAAGGTCCCAATTTCTGTGTTGCGTGTTTGATCCATGCAAAACATTTGAAATAGAAATTTAGAACATCTCTGTTGGAATAGCCTCAGAATTCTAGTTATAAGATTTCAGGATTCTATGCCTCCATTATTTGATTGTATGTTAACAGAGACAGGATGTAATAGCTAAAGAAGTCAGTTTTCAACGCTGCAATTTTTATTTTGTCACAATTACATGACTTTCAATATCAAAGTCTTCAAACTTTAGACTTTTATAACCCAGTTAAAAAAGTGAAATTAACTATAATCCTATTCCCTATTAACATATCAGAAACATCTCATGATGCTAGATTTTATATTATATAGTTTCACATTCCTGGCAATATTCTGTGGAACATGTAAACATATAAAAATATGCAATCATTTACAAATGCTATTTACAAATTTAAGAAATATTTGTCTTATTGAAAAGAAAACAACAGTAATCAATGTTAAATCCTCATTTGATATAGGTCCATAGATATATCCCCATTTCAAATAGCTCTAGAAATATATCTACATAGATAAACATACACTCCTGAATGCTGTAACATTGAGGGTTTTTTATCCTCTGCGCATGCGCAAAGCCTTCTGGCACGCGGCATGTGGACTTCCAAACCAGTAGGGAAGGTAAGTAGATTTCACCACTCCTCCACCCCACTCTACCCTGCAGGCAGCCACTCTCAGACTCCTAAATACAGTCCCAGTAGTACAAAGAAAGCCCACAGAGTAGGACCATAGTCACAGGGCAAGGTCCAGGTTTCCAAGTCCAATTCACAAGGCAACATCCAGGCACAAGACAAGGGTAGCCTTCAGGACAAGAAATAGGTTCCAGACAAGAAGCAGTTCCAAAGGCACAGTGAAGCAAAGGCTCAAATGTAGGCCACAAAACAAGGGCTAGGTCCAAATCAAAATGCGAAGAGCAATATTCCAAGTGAGGCAAGGCAAACAGCAACTGTATGAGTCAAAGCCAGGGGAGTGTAAGCCAAAGCAAACAGTTGTTCCTGGCAAAGACTAACTCCCACGGCTTCTCCTTAAGTTACTCCCTTCCAGGTGTTCCTCCTGAGGAGGGGTGGGACGACCTTCTCCCGAGTCGCTTTGCAGCCCTTCTCTGGCCTTGCCCTTGGATCAAGTGGAGTAGACAGCTGTTCCTCACCAGAAAGATCAACTGCCTATCAGCACCACTGCGATCAGCAGCTGATCCTCCCCGTGTCTGTGCAGGCAGGCATCTTTCCATCTGGTTGACCACCTCCTCCAATGTCTGAGGAGCCCAGGACAGCATTGTCCTCATCCCCTAGCGTGCCTTCCCTATCAGACGATCCCAGTTCCAACTCCTCCTCTGAACCAGGCTCTGAGCAGGCCATGAGAACAGGTAGATCTTTCTGGTTAAACTCCAGTGGCAGATCCAGGGTTCCAAGTTCAATCCACAAGGCAGAGGGACTTCAGAAGTGACTTGTGCTCTGTTTTAATCCATGCGTGCTGAAACAGAAAAGCTTTGATCTACTTGTTTTCTAAGACAAGAAAAATGACCAGTGTGAATTGCCTTGCAAATACAAATTTTCATGGCAAAGGATAAATAAGATATGACACTAATTCTGTTAAAATGTATACATGTTCTTCATCTGGAAAAAGTGAGCAGGAAAGAAAATGACACAAATTTCTTCAGGCTTATAAAAGGTTTGCATAATTCTGTAAAAGCTGAGTACCTTCCTGTGTTGACATAATTCAATTTTCCTGAAATAGAATAGAATCTTAATTAAAAATCAGAAACAGAACCAAAAAAAGAACAAAAAGCATTCCTTACGCTATATGTTATTATAAAATATAACTGATTTTTTTTTTAATGTGGTGTGAGCATATCAGTAAATCGGAAGGTTACATCTTGACTTCGCACGTAACATCTTTTGAGTAAACAAATATACTTTTTACTAAACAGAGGGGCTGCCCTAGTTCATGAGCTTAATGTGTTTTCCAAGTCCCTTCTGGCTTTAATCATCAGTTTCATTTTGAATTCCCAATATCAAAATTAATTGCAGGTGTCTGCTTCCAACAAGAGTGTAGTTTTTAAATTATACATGTCAGTGCATCACTTACACCATGTCACATCCTGTTAAATTTCTTCTCATTGTAACTCTATATAACAAAATGTGACATTAGAGAAGTTTTAGCATATCGCAGTGTTCTGATATTTTAAGTTATCTTCACGTGATCAGCCTAAATGAACAAAATTGTAATATGGGTGAATAACTAATGCCAATATGCATCTTTTGGATTGCTTGAATTTGTTCAAAACCATCAGTGGATTTTTATGTATACAAAAATGCATAAGTAATAAATCAACCAAAATATTTGATAGTGCATAAATTAAAAGTAAGTTCAATAATGACTAAGAAATTTTTATAGATAAGCTTGAGCAAAAATTATGTGATAAAATGCTTAATTTTTAAATTTAACTTTTGCTAGTAATGTAATAAAACTGTCAGATAGGTCTACAGAAAAATTAGGATGTTAAAAATACAGGGAAATAGATTTTTTAAAAATCTGAATATCCTTTTTAGTTCCAAAATGGAAACAGCCCAAGACTTCAGTTATAACATAACAAAAGACTAACATAAAAATCCAATGAACAAACACAACATTTGCACAAAATAAAGCAAATGTTTATGTGTGAATGTTGAAAAGTCTTTGAAGTTGTAGTCTACTAATAATTTTTTTGCACCTTTTTTACATGCTGTGAGATGGATTATTGAAATAATTTAAATAAATATAAATAAATACTAGTATGGCCTCTTTCCTGCATAGCTTCCACAATAGTTAATCAGATTTACATTAAGATACTTTTTTAATATGGCATCTCTGACATAAATTGAATATGGTGACAGTAATAAACCTTTTTTATGAAGAGGTATGTACCATTTATAGTTTAGTGGGAATCAAATTTGCTTCCACTAGAATAACTGAGGATTTTCATCTGAATTACTTTTCACAAATAGGTTTGAATATCAGAGTTGCTTAATACTAAATTCCTGCCCCAAGTTATCCTTGTACTCACTTCTTTGCTTTCCAAACATTAAATTTGATCTAAGAAGATTACATAGATTGCCACTGATCTTGTTTAAGCCAAATGTGACTGTAATACATTTGTAAATATTTCAGAAACTGCCATGGGACGGGAATGGATAGAAAGACTGGATGGCATTTTTAAAGGCATTTTACATTCAGTGCTGGAGAAGTTCTGTGCTCTGGCAGTTCGAGACTTACCACTCCATAACAGAGTGAGCACTTTTCACTTGTCTCAGCTCCTGCCAACCTAGCAGTTCAAAAGCATGAAATGCAAGGAGTTAAATCGATACCACTTCAGTGGGAAGTACATGTTTCGCCATATACTTTGTGCTGTTCTAAAGTCATTGTGCCATATGACTGTGGAAACGTCTTTGGACAGTGCTAGCTCAATTGCTAAAAGAAATGGAGATGAGTATTCCTCACAGGGACTCATTTACCTTTACCTTTACATTCAGTAATTCATTAAACATGAAAATATTAGAGAATCACAGTGCTTGAAATGCCATCTAGCCCACGAAGTCTCAACCCAAAGTAATTGAAGAGCAACATAAGTACCGGTAGATATCAAAGAAAGATCAGGAAGAACATTTATATGGTATTATTTGAGTTATGAGAAAAACTGAAGGCTGTACATTGGATTTTCACCCCAGAATTGTTCCAATCTGAAGGGCAGATTGTGAGTGTTCAGGAGATCATATCCTTCCCTTTCCATATCACAAACAGGAGACATTAACATTAGAGACTTACTGGATATAATACAACACTTCATTTTCGAATTATCTGATATTTGAATATACAGGTAAATCTTTCCATGAGTCCCTAATATAAATACTTTTTCTTAAATAGTTCCTAAACATATCTATATACTGTATGTCAGTTTTTTCATTGCAAAAGATACATAGGAATTCCTCTCCTTTAAAAAAAAGAATGAGCACTTGATTAATGTACTTAGGGTGTAGCATAATGGCAGCATACTCTTTGAATATTCTCCACATTAAAAGATAAACACAAAAGCAAAAAAAATAGCCACTTTTAAAATTGTCAGATATTTCCATAGCAAATGAAATTACTGGTAGCAGAATTTAAAACCATTCACCTTTACTGAACTTTTCTTTGAAGTTTCATGTATTGAAAAGTAATCCAGAATCATGCAAATAATGTATTTTTTCCTTTTATTTTCACATTATATTCTATTATAGTTAAAAACAAATTCAAACATAATAATGCTGCATGCTAACACTGAATTGGTCTTCAGATTAATCTTTATTTTCTGGAAAACTTTGTTCTTCAGAAACTTAAATTAGACCAAGTACTTTTCAGGAAGAGAGATTGTTGTAACTGTTCAATTTAAGGCAAGTAATGGACTCAAATCATTAACAGTGAGGGAGAATTATTATAAATATCTCACTCACAAAACATAAAAAAACAAAGGTGGCTATAACAGATCTCTAGGTTTGCATCAATTTTTCAATCAATTGGTAAGGATTTACAATTTCTACAATTTTGTTCTTATCAACCTCAGAATTATTCATCCCTATATTATAATGCTGAAATGAAGAAAGGTGATGCATTCCTGATGTAATTTAATACTTACAAGGACTGTGAAATCATTTTAGTTCAGTTTCTTATATTACATTTCTTTAATATTAAATAGAGAGCCAATTTGGAATATTGGTTAAGGCATCATGCTAGAAATTAGGAGAATTCTAGTCCTACCTTAGGCACAAAGCTATCTGGGTGAGCTAGGCTATTCTATCTCAGCCATAGAAGAAGGCAATGCCAACCTACTTTTGAAAATATTGCCAAGAAAACTACAAGGATTAGTGCAAGCAGATACCAAGAATCAATATTGAGTTGAGGCCACACACACAGTTAATATGCACATAAGTAAGCATGTTTCTGTTGGACCAAACTAGCAATGACACTGCTTTGGATGCAAGCTGAAATCATAAAAACACAGATTTTCACTATTCTATATTTAAAACAACTTGTACGTCTAGTACTTACAGTTGTCCTTCTTGAGATAGTCTTACATAAGTAAAACATCTTAATTATGTACTTTTTCATTTCTTACTTATTTTTAAAGTATAATTTAATATAAATCTGCTACTGGGATTGAAATACTTATTATTTTTCCTTTAAGTTGTTTTTCCAATGGTACTATTATATATAGAGTAATCCCAAGTACCTATATCAGTGATAGCGAACCTACCGCATGAATGCCACATGTGGCACGCGGAGCCATTACTGACGCACACGAGGCATTGCCCTGTCAGCTCCAGTGCACTTGCGCAAGCTACCCAGCTGATTTTTGGCCTTAATTTTCGGTCATTTTTTACCCTTCAGGACACTTCCCTGAAGCCTCCGGAAGGTGAAAAACGGCCCAACTGGCAAACCGGAAGTGACTTCAGGACACTTCCCTGAAGCCTCTGGAGGGTGGAAAACAGCCCAACGGGCAAACCAGAAGTCACGTTGGGACGTTTTTCACCCTCTGGACCTTCTGGAGGGCGACAAATGGCCCAATGAGGGGGCATGCACAGTGCAGTGTGCAAGGGGGCGTTCTGTGACGGCACGCAAGAAGAAAAAGGTTACCCATCAATGACCTATATGAATGAACCAAAGAAAAAAGAAATACTAATACACCTTTTTATATTGAACAGCTTTTTTGCTAAGATAAAGATAAAATTGATAAGATGAATGGGTATGGCTATTGAATCTAGCCTTTATTTCCAGAATAAATATCAGTTCAGCATCCGGTTTTCTAAGTAACCTCTATATACATTTTACCAACCAATTGCAATGCCACGTGAGCAGATTTCTGTTATCCAAACTGGGTTAACGTATCCTTCTGGTTAGATTGCAAGGGGGGGGGAATCACACAATTCCTTATTTCCTAAAATATACACTCATCAGCCTGCTTTCCTAGCCATATGTTTCTAACTGAATAGTGATATATGGGTTCATAAGTAAATTGTGGATTTTTTCCTCCTCTAAGTGGAAGGATAAATTTAACAGTATTCAGTTGGAGACTTAAAAAAAACCAAAACACAGAATGCACTTCTTGGAGACTCTCCAAAACTTGTGACCAGATTTTGAATCTGATGCGTTTCAAGGAGAAATAGAAAAGAACAAACAATTACAGACGACTCTAGATGAAACGTTATCCAGATAGTTTTCAGTTGAAATTCAGAAATGCAATGCAACCTGTTCTACCCAAATATGGGACGGACCATACTGCTTCCCTTTCGCCCTTCAGCCCCAATACAGAAGCCTTCACAGGTAGTTACTTTCGTGGCAAACTATTTTGGGTTAAATTGATATTTACCAACAAAGAAATAAAGGGAGTCTAGTGTTGATCTATTTCAAGCTATTTAGCTCTCATCAGCTAGCCATACCATAATATGTAAGCAGCCCAGGTTTGAGTCCTAGAAAGGTATGGCTACCCTTCTTTGTCGGTAAATATAAATTTAATACATTTGGGTGAATTGTTAAAAAGATGCTGGTGACACCCAAAATTGGCAGCTTGAAGCTGAAAGTTGCCTGAATCCCTGAACAATCTGGAAATTTTGAAGATTTGGATAGAACAAATGAAGGTCAAATTAAATCCTAGCCCCCAAAAAGTTGCTTGTTCTCTATTGATATTGAGACAATCTTGTAACATCTGTTCTAAAAATTAGTCAAGTCAGAGAAGTCAGAGAAGTCATGCTTCCCCTTAAGGGATTAGTTCATGACTTGGAGTGTTTCCTGCACTCATAGCTCCTGCTTAAACAGCAGAAAGAAGCAATGTCTAGGCTATCCTTCAGTTGGTAAACCAGTTATGAAACTATTGCAATGCACTCTATGTATAGTCCTTTAAAGATTATTCATAAGCAATAGTTGGTACTAATTGCGGTGGCTAGATTCCTGATTCCTGGAATTTTCAACCCCATCAGATGAAAATTAACACATATTTTGAGGTCACTATAAAATTGCTATTATACTTCCAAGTCCAATTCAAACTAATATTTAAGAGTTTTAGAGTCTTTAAGGTGTAGCATTTCACGTACTAGCCAAACTAGTGTTGTTGCAGCAGGTATTGTGCCCTTAGATTAGTTTAATTCAATGGAAATTATGGTGTGTTAGATTTATTGAATATTTTTATAATTTGTATTATTTAATGCATTTTTTGTATGGCTCAAGCATTTATTTTGTAGAATAAGAACATCATTCCTACATGCTCTTGACTCTACTGATTTTTTAATAAAACCTGCACTGTGGTTATCTTAATTGTTGGTTTTTTATACCTTGATGTACATTGTGTTGTAATATTTTTTAAGATAGTTTTCATACTATATTTTATTATGTGCTTTTTAATGGTTGTCAGCTGCCTAGAGTTATGTATTTATATGGGTAGCTTTATAAATTGAAAATAAAATAAAAATAAATGTAATGTGACCTAATTAAATATATATTCAGAATAGCAGAGTTGGAAGAAACTTTGGAGTTGTTCTAGTCCAATCCCTGCAAAAGTAGGATACCCTACATCATTCCAGGCAAGTAGCTATCCAGTCTCTTTTTAAAAGCCTCCAGTGATGAAGTACCCACAGCTTCTGAGGGCAAGCCATTCATTCCACTGGTTAATTGTTCTCACTGTTATGAAATTCTTCTTAGTACTAGGTTGCTTCGCTCCTTCTCTTCTTTTTGGCAGCGCCTCAAATATTTAAAGGGATGTGATGGCTCAGTGGGTAAGACGCTGAGCTTGTTGAACAGAAAGGTCAGCAGTTCAGCAGTTCAAATCCCTAGCGCTGTATAATGGAGTGAGTTCCCATTACTTGTCCCAGATTCTGCCAACCTAGCAGTTCGAAAGCATGTAAAAATGCAAGTAGAAAAATAGGGACCACCTTTGGAAGGAAAGTAACAGCGCTCCATGTGCTTTTGGCATTTAGTCATGCCGGCCACATGACCACAGAGAACGTCTTTGGACAGCGCTGGCTCTTTGCCTTAGAAACAGAAATGAGCACCGCCCCTAAAGCTGGAAACGACTAGCATGCATGTGCGGGGGGAACCTTTACCTTTATCTTACCACTTTAGCTCAGGGTTAAAATCAGGGCTATCTGCTTTGTTTGTCACCTAGTTGTAAAGATTATTAACTCCCTCTGTGTGGCATGGAAAAAAAATACTAAAATGGATGAAGTGTGCAAGTGTAGCAAAGTCTGAAGAAATGGACCATTGATGGTAAACATGGGTACAGGAGGAACAGATTTGTTGGAGGAAATGATTTGTTTTAAGTGTATGAAACTAAGTATTATATCTCAATTGCAAAATCCATGCTGTACTAGATTGCACAAGGAGTTATCTTTTGTGATCATACAGATTTCTGTTGCTTGGGTACAGTATTTATAGAATCAAATATAATTTACATAGTTAGTAGCTACTTTTTGTGCAGGCATGATGGCCCAGCAGTTGACGCTGGACTTGTCAACAGCATGATTGACAGTTTGAGACAGAGTGTAACAGTAATAGAGTTGGAATGGACCTTGGAGGTCATCTAGTCCAAACCCATGCTCATGCAGGAGACCTATACTAGGGGTTCGAACCGCCAAACTGCGGGCCTTTCTGATTGACAATCTCAGCATCTTAGCCACTCCTGCCAACCTAGTAATTTGAAATCATGCATTGCATCAGTTATGTTAGAAGCTCCAAGATGCTTCTGGTTGAATCAATGAATGCCCAGTTGGGGGTCTTTTCCTATCCCTTGCAGAAACTGGAGCAAAGACGGAAGCTCACCCTGCCCAATGGCAACTCTTGGGTTTTGAACATGGGCTTGCTAACCTCCAACCCAGCATCTTAACCATATGAGTCACTTTGCTCCTGAAAGCATGCAAATGCATGGAGATAAGGTAACAAAGCATCTTTGGAAAACACTGTCTCTATTGGCTAGGAAATGGAGATGAGCACCAACCCTAGATTAGGACATGACTGGACAGGGGGAAACCTTTACCTTTAAAATATATATATATATTTGGAGAAAAATGCTTGTCCAGTTTGAAACAAATGGGGTTTTTTATTTAAAAAGAGTCTACAAATTGGGAGTAATATTAATTGACCTCCTCTTTATTGTTTAATAATTCTTGAATGAAAAATTTAAATTTGCCACATTACATACTGATAGACTTCATTTTTTTTGTTACTACCGGTGACATTACCTAATAAGATGCAGTATTTAAATATGTATAATAATTTTAGTATAACCTAAACATTAATACCAAAATTTGGGGATGATCCATAAATTTTCCTATTACCATTCGGTTATGGTTTCTTCTATGATATCCTACATCTATTTAGAATGAACCAATGCTTTGCAATGGGCATTCTGCATCACAGTGCAGGTCCATTTGATACAGATTAAGGGCTTCTCCAAAGTTCTGCAACTCGAAACCAACAGAGTACAAAATGCAAATTAGAAATGTTCAGAACTTGAAATACTCTGTTTCAACTTAAAAAACAGCTGTATCATCTCTTTATTAACTGTTTGGGCCTCAGGACCTTGGGTCATGTCAAATTTCTAATAATTGAATGAAAACATTTTTGAAAACTAGCCTCGTTAATAAAAAGGTGCACCTGGTGTTGTATAGTACTGAGAAACCAAATCAATGTAAAAAAAATTATAGATACCAGCCCTGCTTTTGTAGCATTTTGAAGCTCTAAATCATTGATCAATCCCAGGTTAAAGTCATAGATTCAGTTTGAGCTTCTTTGTAGAGATTCTGCTTTACTACATACAGTTACAGTTCTATTATAAAATTGAACCATTTAATGTGAAATATGGATGATTATGATACAGTACATATTCCTTAGTAATAGTTTGTTACCAAGTCTTAGTCAATTTTGCATACTGTACAGTACTTTCTTTTTTTGACCCATTCTTGATTTGCTCTTTTTTCCTTCTACTTGAGAAGCAGAAAAAAGCTGTTTGTCTACAAATGTACAGCTTATTTTCTTTTTTTGTTGGTTTTTTTGCTACAGATTTTTCAATAGCAAACAAGGTGCACATGCTTTTTGTAGGTATGGAAATTGTTTCTGGATAGTGCATATATTCCCTGAGAGTTGTATTTGTAGTTTTGTAAATCTTGCATTAGTGGAGTTTTTTTAAAGTGGTGTTAGGCTTTTTAGGTGGTTTAAAAAAAAAAAAGTATTTTCCAAGTTCCCACAAAGCTGGTCAGACAGTCCCCCTGCAGAGACGAAGGGAGAGATCCAGCCCAGCCCAGGGTAGCCAGGGCTGATCTATATAGAAGTATGGTTGCCATTGCTGTTGTTGTTGTTGGTCAGTCCAGGGCTGTTGGCTGAAAAAGAATCCGGAGGAAGACTTCAGAAATTGAACTTGATAAAAGATATTTTTTTTCTGTTGTTTTTTCTTTGCAAACAAAATTAACATTTCATAGAAATATATTTGGGTGTTTTTTCTTTACATGAAGGTATTTGTCAACAGATTAAGATGTTGAATTTATCAATAGTACGTAGAGTTTAGGCAACAATTCACAACTGAATATTATGTGTAAATCAGCTGCTCTGTGATAGAAAGGAATATGTTGGAAAATAACCTGCAGAAGTGTGGGGCAGATGGGGATTTGGGAGGGAGGAGCTTTGCTTGTGAAAACCTTCTGCTTTCCAAGGATTCTTCTCCCATGGAAGATGGGCATCTGGGCAAGGGAAGAGTTTCTGGGCATTTTGACAAGGGCACCCATAGCCCAGCTCTAGGAAGAATAAAGTCACTTTGTAAATCCTTTCCCATAGCCCAGAAATACAAACACAGAACAAAAGCTCAACAAACAATTGAACAAAATCCTAATAACTATGTTAGAAATTTTTTATGAGAAATTATTTAAAAAACAACAACAATAGACCCAAATGTCCAGATATAAAAACAAGTTTATTTGGATATGGAGAGGAGACAGGAAGATTAAGGAAGGCAACAAATACAAGTCTATATGAAACCAGTAAAACCAGCTAGTTACATGTTACCAGGGTGAGTTGGATCTCAGCTTTCAAAGCAGTACAGAGATGTTTGTCTGAAATCAAAACCAATAAGCATCCAGGTTAGATGTCTAGGTAGGCTGAGAATCTCATTTTTTATGTATCTGGGATCAGCAAATGTCAGTCTTTTAGTGAAGACTGGGAGGATTTTGTTGAAGAGACCTTCCATTTCTGCATCATAGTCACCATTACCTAGAGGCTGGACATATATTTGAATGATAGAAAAAAAATTGTAACGATGTGGTACAGGAGAGTTTTGAATGCATATTAAAGAAGGAAACATAATATCTAGATTATTCAAACTTTCTAGCATGTTATCAATTTCTCAGACACTAAAGGATGAAGAGCATAATTAGGTTTTCTGAGAATGCAGGGGTTTGTTCCAGGATGATAATATATGTAATAATTAGGATATTTCTTTATTTCATAGCTTTCTGGTAAATTAGCTTAATTCTGGTCATTTATATTGTTCATCAGGATTTTTTGTCAATTCTTTCAAGATGGGTTGAGAGAATAGGGCATGAAAAATCCTGCAGATTCCCAATTATATTTCTTAGCAGGTTTGAAGGCTCTGTGAGGGAGTTGCTCACTATTCATTTAAGGCCAAAGCTTGGGCTGTTTAAGATCTTCCTCGGATTAGTTCTCAGATCAGTACTCACACACTTCATTATGTGCAAAAACCTCACGCTCCAATGACTTGCATGCAGATTGACTGCACTGGTAAATGCTTAGAATTTTTTTTTAAAAAAGAATTGCACCTGAAATAAAGTCCACTTTAGAGTAAATACTCCTTGCTTTTTAGACTTCTGTTTACCAATCTCTTTAGACACTGGCTTAGACCCTGGACCCTGAGTGACCTGTATGTTTATACTAATAGTTAATCAGTTCTCCCAAAATAGAACCATCCATTAACATGAAGAAAGTACCAGGCAACAGTGGCAAAATGCAGAAAATGATAAAAGACTCAAGCGGAAGCATGCTCTCCAAGAGCCCTGTGAAACAGACTTTCTCAATGAGCACAAAACACATATGCAGGGGGCGGTGGGGGGGGGGAAGGAGAGGGGAATCCAAGGGAAAGAGGCAGTGTATCCCTAAGGAGGAGATGAAACTAGAATTTGGACTAGAATTCTGGAAAGGTGTGCCTCACATTGGAAGAATCTCTTTCACATGCTGCTTTTCTACCACCCTCCCTTTACCTTGCATTTATGCTCAACACAAAAAATGTCTGCGTTTGTAATGGTACCAAAATGGTAATGGTTTTGCACAGTTTGCACAGTTCAAAAGAATGGAGCAGTTGGAATCCTGATCAGAAGTACTCTGCAATGTAATGGTTTTCAGTTTGTATTTTTTCTGTCCAATTCCAAACCCAGGCAAACTCTTCATTTGAAGGAAGTTTCCAAGATACTACATGTGGGAATAGTTAAATTTGCACACACTCATGCACACAATTCAAAATGACATAAGGATACAACTTAACTTCTTGTGACGATATGAGTAGCTAATGAACTAAAATAATTATTGTATCTGGCACGTGTGAGGGAGGTAAAAGAAAGAAAACAACAGTTACAATTCAAGAGGAATGGAGAGCTCATAGTAGGATGGGAAGTGTTCATGCATCTACCAGGCAGCGAACTTAGTTTATGATTCCTAATCATGGTAGAGAATGTCTGGGTTCACTTTAACCATCCAAGTTCATTCACATGAAGGCTTTTCCTAGGTAAATGTCTGCTGTCAGTTCTTACATTTTTCATATCAACTTCTGTCCTGAGAAAAGGAGGTGAAGGAATCAGAAAGGTGGCAAACTGAAGGGTACTCAAGTTTGGGACATGGGTACAGAAGATATGGAGAATGCAGTGGGAAAGAGTTGGCTTTACCTGTCAATGGCACCCAGCATGTCAGTTTTGCTTCCTATCCCTTCCCCTGCTCCCCCTTAGTAATGCAGGGAATTAATCCAACAAAAAGTCTCATGAGTGTATATAAGCCTTTTTTGGGGGAAATGGTGTAGATAAATATAATTGTTAGGAATCTGGTATTCAAAACACAACATTACCTAATAAGGTTTGGCCTTGTGCTATGGTGGCTTCCTTTGAAAGAAAATTTATATTTCTTTTTGAGGATTCATGATTTTTGTAGACGATCATATTCGCTTAATTATATTGGAAATTAGCCGAGGGACTATATAGTTAGATATTGCATAGTTTTATGATTTTAAATATTTTAAAAGTGCAATATTGGAAGGATAGCTATTTTCTGTCACTTCCTATCAATTTATGCGATGTTGAAGTCATTATATGGTTACTTAATAGAAAATAAAAAATAAGTAAAACATAAACAAATATATACAATTCAAATTTTTAAAAATAATTTTCCATTTTTGACTTCTGGCAGCAAAATGCTTGTTCAGATATTAAAAACAGTAGCTTCTTCAGATTGCTGTAAAATAGGAATGGGTATCCTTATGATTTGTCAACAATGGCTGGTCAAGAAAGTTTTGGTATGTGAAATGCCATCCCAATGTTAGGACAAGGTTTCTGATGTGAGGTAGGGGTCAGGGGTGGGTTCCACTTATCTTCCCTACTGGTTCAAGGTCGTGCTGGAAGTGTGTACTTTGCACTCGGTTCGGGGGCGTGTCCAGGTGGCCATCGCTGCTGGTTTGGCAAGCGGGGAGAAATTCCTGCTACCGGTTCTAGTGAACCAGTCCGAACTGGCAAGAACCAACCACTGGTAGGGATGTATAATGTGTCACTCTTCATTCCTTCATCCATAATTAGGGATGCCACAAACTATCTTTGTGGCATCCCTAATTATTGGCAATGCTGTCTAAGTTTGTTGGAATTGTAGTCCAGCAAGATTTAGGCTTAATAACAGAAAGGAAAATAGTGTAATTGTGCCACCTGAGTTCTTAGTTTCCTGTCCTCAACGGAATTCTGAACAATAGCAAACCTATACAGTTGTCATACATTACAACATTTTTGTTTACAAAGACCACTTATTAGTTGAATAATTACGTTAGCAAGGTGTTGTGATTGAATGTAGTCTGGATTCCTGGAAGAAGGGAGTGCATTCCAGACAGCAAAAGACAGTGAAGTTTAGATCATTTGAGTGGGAGAAAGAGAACCGGAACTGCTCTTCCTTAGGAGACCTTAATGGTGTAAGTAGTTTGCTTTAGTTTGGAAATATTTCATCTATGGGCGAGAAACAATAAACAAAACTGCTTAGAAGAACTTCAGTGTGTCTTTCTTTGTTTTTGGAGCCCAACTAGTTTTTGAGAAGTCTCTGTCCCTAATTTATGCTTCTGGTATTCAGCTATCTAATATACAGTAACAAAGTTTTGACTGTATGTTTGAAATGTGGGGTCTATGCAGGAAGACATGTCATGAGATGTGGCCAAATAATCTGACAAATCAGAGAGGGAAGAGAATAAGATTTAGTCTTCAGTTATCAGCTTTATGTTCAGCATTTAAGTCTTGCAGAGTCAATGAACTGGCACTCCCATCACCTAGAGTTTAGTAGCCTGTGCATTTCTGACTTGTGTGTTCCTGTTTGCCCTGCAGAGCTAAGCCATATACTCACTGATACTTGTAGTTCTTTCATGGTAGCTTTCTTACTGGACTTATCTCTCACCAAGAGACCTTCTTTGTCACAGAGGCTGCAATGGTTGCTCTT
Organism: Pseudoxenodon macrops; assembly: GCA_032467955.1. Lineage (NCBI taxonomy): Eukaryota > Metazoa > Chordata > Lepidosauria > Squamata > Pseudoxenodontidae > Pseudoxenodon > Pseudoxenodon macrops. The sequence continues at coordinate 132,735 of JANHFT010002051.1, forward strand.
TCACCAGCTGCCTTAATCTTTCTTTCTTATCTTCCCCTGCACAACAGGGAAAGCAGAACGCCTTCTTTGGTCAGGTTTACAGCTGATGGGTAGTCAGCTGAATCTTGGCAATGCATTGCATCTGCATAGAATTGAATGATTGGGCGCTGACATTTGCACATTTGTGTGGGAGGAGAACACACATGAAAGAGAAAGATGACAACAGGCGGTGGAAGTCCATGCTGTTGATTTTAGTACATCGAGGTAAGAAAAATGCAATAATAAAAGAACTGTCTTTTGCAAAGGACAGTTATCATTGATGAACATTTCTGTGTGTTGATTGGGAGATGGGAAGAGTGGATGAAATGGCATTTCCCTCCACACATTGATTCAGTCTTGATTGTCACCTGCACAGGGCTAAAAGATAGGGGTATGAAAAATATTGGTCTGCTTCCGTGTAAATTTAGGGAAAATTTACCTGAGATGTTCCTAAAAGCTGGAAAAATGTGCACAACACTTACAAAAGTAATAAATTATGTTGGTCATATCTCATTTCCTGAAATGTCCTCTTCTATTTTCTTTGTTTATTCTAAAATTTTCCTAATCAAGTCACTTAAAAATGATTAATGTATGTGTCTCAATAAATCAACTTCAGATAGAACTGGTGGATTTTAATTTTATTTTGCAAAATCCTGCAAGCAAGTATCAACAAAAGAGCACTTAGGTTGGGGGTGTATGGAATAGCAAAGGGATTTTATCCACATCTCTTCAAAGGATACAATTCAGCACAGCTATTTGATCTCCTCCTGAATTTAGAAGGCTTTCTCTATGGTTAAAGCCAGTTAAAGCAACTGAGAGTAATATTGCCTTTCCAGAGAATTAACGAGGACCAAGAAGTAAAACAAGAACAAAAGATCTAGGAGAGACTTCAAATGTGTCTCCATTTCTGTTTCACAAAACAGAATCAAATTAGTCATTACTGTACGTGAATGCCATTAATGCAAGTAATGTGCCTTTCATAATACAGTAGCTTCAACCAAGTAAGAGCTGGAACATCCTTGAAGCAGCTGTTACTTCTGTTTCAAGGAATTCATCCAAATGCTTCTGAAAATGGAAATAATGTAACAATTAGGATTTTTCTTGGGATTATGATAGGGACAAGAGAATTAAGCAAATCCCAAAGCTGATCAAGAAGTCCCTTGCTCTGTATACAGGCAGTCCTCGACTTAGGACCAAAATTGAGCCCAAAATTTCTGTTGCTATGTGAGACGTTTGTTAAGTTAGTTTTTACCCCATTTTACGACCTTTCTTGCCACAGTTATTAAGTGAATCACTGCAGTTGTTAAATTAGTGACACAATTGTAAAGTGAATCTGGCTTCCCCACTAATTTTGCTTGTCAGTAGGTTTTTAAATGGTGATCATATGACACTGGGACACTGCAATTTTCATAAATGTGAGTCAGTTGCCATG